>WOXC01007891.1:0-133726 GCA_011680675.1 Gymnobelideus leadbeateri
GTGAATGTGTGTGTATATGGTTACAGTTATATATGGATAGAGGGCATAGGTTGAATTTGTTGGGAAGGGAGGATACTCAAGGGGTGAAGTTGTGAGGTGAGAGAGGAAAGTGGCAGGAGGAGATAGGGAGAGACAGGGTGGGGTAAACTATCTCATGTAGAGGAAGCAGGGGGAAGTGGTTGCAGGGGAGGGGAAAAATAGGAAGGCAAAAAGGTGAAACCACATTCTCATTGAATTTGGTTCAGGGAGAGAATGACATACATACTAGGTGGGACATCTCAACCTACAGCAGAATGGGGGGAAGGGGGATGAGAGGAGGGATGATGGATAGGTGGGCATCCTTGGGGGGAGGGGAGGTTGGAGGTACCCACTATGGAAGAGGGACAGGATCAAGTGGGGAATGGACCAGGTGGGGGGTGGGATGAGTGGGAGGGAATTATAAGCAGCCTTGTACAATATATCTACTATGATAATGTTTTGCATAGCTAGACATGTACAACATATACTGAATTACTTATTGTCCCAGAGGGAATGGGTGACAAGGGAGGAAGGAAATGGTTCTGAAATTCGAGGTCTTAACATTAAATGTTCCGAATATATATAAATACTATTATTAATCCTCTTTTGCTTGTAATTGGGAGATAAGATGTGCAGGCATTGGGACACAAAGATTCACCTTGCTCTAATGGAAAAGTCGAAGGGGGTATGGGAGAAGGTATGGGAGAGAGCAGATTGGAGGAAAAGATATCTTGTGGGACTGCTATTCTGGGAGGGTGGGTAGGGGAAAAACAGGGGGGGGGGAATGATTGTAACTCAAAATCTGGCGGAAATGAATGATGTAAAACAGAAGTTAATAAAACATTTGTTTAAACAGAAAAAAAAAAAAACAAAATAATCATCACATAATAGAAAAAACAGCCTTTCAAGGCTTTGATTCTCTTAGAAATTTTTATTTTCTTATAACTTAAGTGGAATAGAAAATTTTTATTTTAAAAAAAGTTACCAGTCCCAAAATGAAAGTGTCATGGGAAAATAAATTTGTGAGTAAATAAGGTAAAAAAAAAGAAAAACCAAAAAGTTCAAAGTTCGTCCCATTTTCCCTAAGGATTCAAATCAACTTCATTCTTGGCCCAGTGGCTTAAACAGAGTTTGCCTTTCAAATATCATTTTTTGCAGCTGTTTTACAAAGCTCAGCTATTTCTCATCCATTCCTTGTGCCAAATCATTTTCGGCATTACCAACATTGTGGTGGGAGGTGGGTACTGAATAGTCACAAACTGGTATATCATAGAAAGAGGACAAAACAGTTCTCAGACTGAAAGGACATTGGTATAGAAAAAAAAGATTGGAAGGAATTACTGCCTAGTGGAGGTAATCATTAGAATTGTGACATATAATATGACATATGATATTAGGAGACTACCTGTGACTGGATTATTCAACTCTGATTTTGACTGGGCAGACCATAAGTAGATCAATTAGATGTGGAATGCCAGGTAGTATTGTTAAAAACCACAATCTTGGCCTGGTAGCTACACAGTTACAATGGTGCCAGAGGCCTCTGGGTTCTTATCCTAATGACTGAGTTGTTGCTGCTCGCTAGGGGTTTAAGTGGATTGATATTCAACAAGTTAACAGGAAGATGAATAAAATTAATTGATTGTAGTGCTGCTGTCCTTATGACAACAATAACAACAGGAATGGTTCTATATAGTACTTTAAAATTTGCAAAGCACTTTTCATAATATCATCAAAATAATCCGGTGAAATACAAATTATCTCCATTTTATAGATGAAGAAACTGAGACAGAGCAGTTAAAAGTCTTATACAGAGTTTTACAACTAGTAAATGTCTAAGGAATGATTTGAACTCATATCTTCCAGAGCCCAATATGCCAATCTGCCTGTCTAGGAGTAGATGAGTAGAATCTAGTGGTGAGATTACTACCAGGGATACATGAGTGATATGAAGAGTTGCCTCATGCTTTGCAACTAGACCCATACCTGAAGGAACCTAAAATCCATCAGACATATTTTAAGAACCTATAGTAAGACACTCTGTGAAGTCTTTTCCCACTAGGAAAGGGATCATCACCAAGAAGATAAAGTCTCTGTCAGTCATATAACATTTTATTTTTAGTTTCCACTAGAAATACATTGAACCTTTAGATATCTTTAATTTCATAAACGTGAGCTTCTCTCTTTCGCTGGAGGTTATTACTTCTTTATTTGTTCTGCTTCTTTGCAACTTTTAGCTTTCTTTTTCCATAAAGATTCCATAGAATCCAGCCAACACTCTGGAGGTCTTCCTCTGGTTCCTTTTGTATTGTGGGGGTTGGGGATGGGGGTGTAGATAAATAGTGCAGTTCTGAGACTGTCTATTCTCTCAGTGTTGATATGCAATTGTTCATCTACTTGTTTTTCAAAGACATGTACCATAAATCATGTCCTTCGTATGATCTCTCCTTTATTCTCTTGTATGTCATTAGTAATAGATCCCAATAATTCACATTTCCGTTATACTTGAGGTTCTACCATTTTCATTCTGAGACTTGGATTTTCTCAGATTTGCCATACTTCAGCATTATCATAAGAGTTCTGAAAAAAAGGACTCCACATTACTCCTGAATCAGAGAGGGGATTAAATCAGTCAGATCAAGACATATTTATTAACCAACTATGCTTGCAAGTCACTGTTATAGAATTTGGGGATAAAAGTATGAAATACAACACAGTCCCTGCTTTCAAGAGGGTTATATTCCACCAAGACTATATGACATGGACAAATGAGATACAGATAAAGCATTTTAAAGAAATTTAAAAAGAAACAAATAACTTTCACTTTGCAGTATAAAGGAAAATTTAATGAAGAACATAATATCTGAACTTGGGTTTAGCAAGGAGCAAGATTTCATCATATGGAGATAAGAAAAATTGCATTCTAGTCATGGGAAATTTCTTTGTTGTTGTTCAGTACTTTTTAGCCATGTCCAACACTTGGTGACACCATATGGGGTCTTCTTGGCAAAGATACTGGAGTGATTTCTATTTCCTTCTCCAGCTCATTTTACAGAAGAGGAAACTGAGACAAAGGGGGTTAAGTGACTTGATGAGGATCACATGTTTGATAAGTATCTGAGGCCAGATTTGAAGACTCAAAGATGAGTCTTTCTGACCCCAGGTCCAGCGCCCTATCCACTGACTGATCTACATGTGAGATAACCTATATACATGACAAGTAGGAGATGGCAGGAAAAGGTAGGATAATTTTTGTCTGATCCATTTGGCTTAAGTAGAATTCACTCAATAAATGATCTTATAAAGACAAGTGTGAGGCAATCAGTGGAAAACTTTAAATTCTAGGCAGTAGTTTTTGCATTTATCTCGTGAGAAAAAGGGAGACAGTTTTTGAGTGGATGGTTAAATGATCATACCTTTTTGATAACCTGTGTGATGGATAGACTAGAGAAAAAATGGAGGAAGGGGGAGTTAGGGGCTTTATAAGAGTTCAGAACAGAGGTAAATGATGGCCTGAACTAATAATGTGGCAGAGGGATTGAGGAGAGCACAGACTGATGAGTGAGGCATTGAGACAATAGGGGAATGAGTCAATCAAGGAGATATGGCAAATTATAGAGGGCAAATGATAAAGATAAGCTGAATTTTGGCAGCAATGCTCTTCTCATTAACAATGACAACAAAAATGTTGGAAGCAGAAAAAGAAAGGGAATGATGAGTAGTTTGGTGTGGGACATTTGAGTGAAATATCCTGTGGGAAACTAGAGATAGGAGATAGGAAATCACGGAAGAAATTAAGGTTGAATACACAGGTTAAAGAATCATTTAAATAGAAGCAAAATTTGAATTTTGTGAACAAATGAAAAATGTTATGAGAGTGAAGGAAGAGAAGAAGAGATGGATGAGGAGAGAGTGCAAGAAGCTACTTATCTTGGAAGATAAGGGTCAATGAAGAGAATCAAGAAGATCTATATTGAGGTAATGTGATACAACAAGCAGTCAAGTTGGAGTGAGGAACACGTGGACTAGAATCCTGCGTCAGGGATCTTCTACTTGCAGCATAATGCTTGAATTCATGGTCTTAGTATCATCTGTAAAATGGGGATAATTATAGCATCTTCCTCACAGGGTGTTGTGAAGAGTAACTGCAGTATTGCATTAAATCACTGAACATTTTAGTAATCTGCTAGTTATTGTTATTGGGTAGGTAGGGGGGAAACTAGGAAAGAGCAGTGTCAAGGAAATCAAGAAAGGAAAGGAATCTAGGAGGAAAAGTTAATCTGCAGCGTCAGCTAGTACAAAAATGAAGCTCGATGGCATGGTGAATAGAGAAGAGGACTTGACATTCTGTCATTTATTCTCTCCATGACACTGGGCAAATCATTCTGTCAGCCTAAGTTTTCCCATCTATAAAATGGGAATAATGAAAACAATTACCATATGGGGTTATAGTGAGGTTCAAAAATGAGTTAATATATGTAAAGTGCCTTGCAGATCATAAGGTGGTATAAAAATACTAATTATTTTAATGTTGGTACGAGTAGTGGTGGCTGTTGTTTTTCCTGTTCCTGTTGTTTTTCTGTTGAGGGAGGACTAGGATTGAAGAAAGACCATCCTATTTACTAACTGAAGGTTCATTGGTGACCTTTGGAAGAGCCCTTTCTGTATACAAGTGGAGTTTGAAGCCAAATTTCAAATATTTAAATAATACTTGCCTGGAAAGGAAATGAAGACAATGAATTGAGACTATTGTTTCTATAAATCTGGAAATTTTTCTAGGAAATATAGGAGGGATTAATATGTTTATATACAGTAGGAGACCCAATGAGATTATGATGAGAGAATTACTGAATGCACACATGAATGAAAAAATGTTTACTAAGTTCTTACTAGATATTATCTACTATGCTAAGAAAAGGAATGCTCATCTATCAGAATTCAAGGTCACAGAGATGGGAATAAGGGAGGGCCAGAGTGCAGATGGCATAATTTGGATATGCCAGGGGAGGGAAATGGTGGAATGGTCCAGGGCAAGATAGGATAAAAACTCACCTTTTAGAGCCCAGAGTCAAAGCCATATGAGTCTGGAAGGAGGAAGAGAAGTGGGAGAGTATAAAAAGGCATAGTTCAGAGATAACTAAAATGAGAATGAGAAGAATAGAATAAGGCCTTAGAAGAGTCAAGAGTAGATATGATAAATGACATAAGTAGAGATTATAGCTTTGGAAGAGAAGAGGACTCCCAAATATTCTAAGATTAGAGCAAAATATTTGAAGTTGTGTGAAAACTTTGAAGTTAAGGTACAGAAGATACAATATAATGTTGCTTTGAATTTAATTACTCAGATTTAATCACTAGGGTTTCACCTTCTTTCACCTTAAACAAAAAGGACATATACTCAATTAGGATTCACATTAAAAAACAAACAAACAAACAAAACCCTTTAGGGTCAGAACGAAAAATAACACAATACTTTTAAACTCCTTAAAGCCCATGCATCACCTAATTTCCCAACATAAAGAACCAATTCAAATTTATAAAAAATACAAGTAATTCCCCAATTGATAAATGGTCAAAGTATATTAAAAGTTTTCAGACAAAGAAATCAAAGCTATCAATAGTCATATTAAAAATGTGCTGTCACTATTGATCAGAGAAATGAAAATTAAAACAAATGTCAGAGTTTGGAGGGGATGTGAGAAAACTGGGACACTAATACTCTGTTCATAGAGTTATGAACTGATCCAAACATTCTGTTGAGTAATTTGGAACTATGTCCAAAGGGCTCTAATACTTGAATACCCTTTGATCCAGCAATACCACTGCTAGACCCATATCCCAAAGAAACCACAAAAAGTAAAATAACTCATTTGTACAAAAAATATTTCTAGCAGCTCTTTTTGTGGTGACTAAGAATTAGAAATCAAAGGGAAACCCATCAATTGGGGAATAGCTAAAAAAAGCAGTGTTACATGATTATAATGAAATTTTATTGTGCTATAAGAAATGACAATGATGATTTCAGAAAAACTTGAAAAGTCTTATACGACTTGATGCATAGTGAAGTGAACAGAACCAGGAGAATGTTTTAAACAGCAACAGCAATATTATTTGATGAAGTACTATGAATGATTTAGTTATTCTCAACAATAGAGTGATCCAAGAAAATCCCAAAGGACTAATGATGAAGCATACAATCTGACTCCAGAGAGAGAAATGATATTGATTGAATACAGACTGAGGCATGCTATTTTCACTTTCTTTGCTTTTTTCCCTTTTATTTGAGTCTTCATATACAAAATGACTAACATGGAAGTGTTTTGCCTAATTGCACACGGATAACTTACATCTGATTGCTTACCATCTATGGGAGGGGAAAAGGGAGAGAGGAGTAATAGGATTTGGAATTCAAAAATTTAAATAAAAATATATGAAGAAAAAAAGTGTATCATTACAGTCTCTAATTTTAATGTTGATATTATATTTTCAGTCTCTTCTGTTTATTATTCTGAATAAATATGCCACCAATCAATCAGTAAACATGTATTAAGCACCCACTATATATGCCACCTACTTTATGCCTACTATATGATATATTCTGGGAAGATTAAAAAGAGAGTCCCTGTCCTCAAGGAGCTTCATAATATGATGGGGGAGATTAACAAATTTATAAAAAGCAAACTAGATACTGTATAAATAGAAGATAATTAACAGCGAAAAGGCAGTAAAATGTAAAGGGGTTAGCGAAAGTTTCTGGTAAAAGGTGGACTTTCAGTTTGGACTTAAAGAAATCCAGGAAGTCAGCAGTCAAGTCAGCAGACATTTATTAAATGTCTACTATGTACCAGGCAGTGCTAAGCACTGGGTCAAATGGTAATTTCTCTATGAAGATAATACAGTCTATAGTTCAATGAATCAATAGAAATCTATTATTGATTGGGTTTCTATAGAGAGATTCCTTGGGTGTTGGACACTACCCAGTGTCTTAAATTTGTATTCCTTTTTCCCAAACCTTAAGAAGCCTTTTACTTATAATGGCAAAAGTACTAGATGAGAATCCAGAAACTCATGCTTGCTCTCCGGCTCTATTCTGAAAATCTGGGAACGTCAAGACCTTTGAGTCTCAGTTGCTACATCTGTTAAGCTAAGATAATGATACCAAATGAACCTTCATTCCAAAGCTGTTGCAATAATCATATATTGTAATACTAATTCAATACGAATAGAAATAATTGCCAATTGCAAATTGTGTGTTAAAAATGTCAGAGGTTAATTAAGGTACAATACAAATCAGATATGATCCCTGCTCTTGCAGAATTTATGATATAATTACTTATAGGAAAGTATTTTGGAAAATATAGAGTATTATACAATTATGAAAAATTATTAAATATTTCAAAGAGATAGTGTAACACAGTGGATAACAAGCTGGCCTCAAAGTTGAGAGGACCTAGTTTCAAGTACCACTTCTGACATAGATTGTTGTGTCATTCTGCACAAGTCACTTAAATTCTTGGTGCTCTGGGTAATTTTCACAAACTAATATTTGAAGAGAAGTCAGCTCTTAGCATTGGTAGAGGGATTCTTATATATTATGTTATATAATTCTGTACATTAGAATTTGCTAAACCAATGAAATAATAGTCCCTATTTCCTATTAAAAAAATAATATTTGGTCAAACAATGTGAAAGGGGACTCCGAACAACTTCTGGAGCCATAGCACCCACAGAACCGCACAGAGAAGCTAACCTCCTACTGAGGACAGCCCAGCAGCACTGCAGAGAGCTGCCAGTGCCGTGCTCTGAGAGCAGGCAGCACAGCATGCTGGGAACCAACAGCACAGCATGCAGAGCCAAACCCAGGTCTGCGGGTTTAGCCCCAGGGCAGCCAGGCCTTCAGCTGGCAGGAGGGACCCCAGAACAACAGCAATTTTGGTAATTCCAGAATTATCAGCACAGATATTCCTAGGACAATGTGAGAGATTAGTGCCCTATGGACTTTGGGACCAGTATTTGGGGAATGTGTGGCTTCCTCCCCTGGGGGAGAAAAGCTGCTGAAGAAACAGCTGCACAGAAGCCATTTTGCAGTGTCAGTAGTGGCTCTAGCTCCTGGTCTGAGAACTGTAGGGAGATCCAGCAATCAGTCTGGGGGTTAATCACTCTTGCTTTAAACTGCCTGGATCTGGATTGTGGTCTGTGGGGGAAGTTTGGGGTGGGTATCCAATTTGCCAGAGTGGGTGGAGGCTTTACAGAGACCACCCAACTGGAAGAAGTTGTGAAGACCCCACGTTTGGGTGGAAGCTCCCCTGTCTGGTGGCAGAGTCCTACTATGGCAACAAGCCCCAAAATCAAGTAATTAAGTGGCAACATGCCTAGGCAAATGAAACAAAATAAACAGAAAAGTTCAACATTGGACTCCTATTTTAGGGGCAAAGAGGCTCAAAGCATGGAGGAGGACTGTGAGGTCAGAACTCCAGCACCAAAAACCCCAAATGAAAATGCAAGCTGGCTGCAGGCCATAGAGGACCTTAAGAAGCAGATAAGAGAAGTGGGGGAAAATTTGGGAAGAGAAATGAAAAAGATGCAAGAAAAGTATGAAATGACAGTCAACAGCCTGACTGAGGAAAATAACACCTTAAAAAATAGACTAACTCAAATGGCAAAAGAGGCTCAGAAAGGCAATGAGGAGAAGAATGCCTTAAAAAGTCGAATTTGCCAGATGGAAAAAAAATCTCAAAAGCTCACTGAGGAGATTCATTCCTTCAGAGTTAGACTGGAGCAAATGGAAGCTAGTGACTTTATGAGAAACCAAGATACTATTAAACAGATCCAAACAAATGAAAGAATAGAAGGCAATGTGAAATATCTCATGGGAAAAACCACTGACCTGGAAAATAGATCCAGGAGAGACAATTTAAAAATTATTGGACTACCTGAAAGCCATGATCAAAGAAAGAACCTAGAAATCACCCTTAAAGAAATTCTCAAGGAAAACTGCCCTGATGTTTTAGACCCAGAGGGCAAAATAGAGGTTGAAAGAATCCACCAATCACCTACTGAAAAAGATCCCAAAAAGAAAACTCCCAGGAATATTATAGCCAGGTTCCAGAATCCCCAGATCAAGGAGAAAATACTACAAGCAGCCAGGAAGAAACAATTTCAATATTGTGGAAACACAATCAGAATAGCCCAGGACCTGGCAGCTTCTACACTGAGGGATCGAAGGGCATGGAATATGATATTCCAGAGGGCAAAAGAGCTGGGAATGAACCCAAGGGTCACCTACCCAGCAAAACTGAGTATCTTGTTTCAGGGGAAAATATGGTCATTCAGTGGAATAGAGGACTTTCAAGCATTCTTGATGAAAAAACCAGAGTTGAATAGAAAATTTGACATTCAGATGCAAGAAGCAAGAGATGCTTGAGAAGGTAATCAAGGAAAAGAAATCAAAAGGAACTTATCAAAGTTGGACTATTTACATTCCTACATGGAAAAACAATAACTGTGTTTGATGAAACCTTTCTCATTATGAAAATAATTGAAGAACGGTACATGGCATATGTTCACAGGTATACATGGATAGAGGGCACAGGTTGAATTTGATGGGAAGGGATGATTCTTTTTTTTTTTGGAGGGAAATTGGGGTTGGGTGACTTGCCCGGGATCGCGCGGCTGGGTTTTTGTTTGTGTGGTGGATGTCTGGGGCCGGATCTGAGCTCGGATACTTCTGGCTCCAGGGCCGGCGCTCTGCTCGCTGCACCACCTAGCCACCCCAAGGAAGGGATGATTCTTCAGGGGTGAAGTCAAGAGGTGAGAGAGGAAAGTGGCAAGAGGAGATGGAGAGAGACAGGGTAGGGTAAACTATCTCATGTAGAAGAGGCAAGAGGAAGTAGTTGCACGGGAGGGGAAGAACAGGAAGGCAAAAAGACAAAAGCATATTCTCATTGAAGTTGGCTCAAGGAGAGAATCACATACATACTAAATGGAATATCTTACCCTCACTCACTCTCCTGAGTAGGGGAAAGGGGGATGAGAGGGGGGATGATGGAGGGGAGTGCATTCTGGGGGGAGGGGAGGTTGGAAGTACCCACTATCAAAGAGGGACAGGATCAAGGTATTGGAATGGACCAGGTGGGAGGTGAGACGGGTGGGAGGGAAATATAAGCAGTCTTTTACAATATATCTACTATGGTCATGTTTTGCATAGCTATACATGTACAACACATACTGAATTGCTTATCTTCTCAGAGGGAGTGGGTGACAAGGGAGGAAGGGAATGGATCTGAAAATCGAAGTTTTAAAATTAAATGCTTCATAACATATCCAGGCACTGGGGCTCAGAGATTCACCTTGCCCTAATGGCAAAGTCGAAGGGGGTATGGGAGAAGATATGGGAGAGAGCAGATTGGATGAGGGGATATCTAGTGGGACTGCTATTCTGGGGTGGTGGGTAGGGAAAAAATGGGGGAAAAATGTAACTCATAATCTGGTGGAAATGAATGATGTAAACCAGAAGTTAATAAAGCATTTGTTTAATAAAAATAAAAAAATAAATGTTAAAAAAAATAATATTTGGACTAAGGGTTGAGGACCTAGGTTCTACTTATGGTCCTGCTACAATTTTACTTTGGAATATTAGATAAATAACATTAGCTTGATCTCAGAATCTTAATAGGTAAAATGAGCATGTTGGCCTAGATAATCTCTTAGGGCCCTTTCAGTTCTAATTTTCAATTTTTTCTTTTCTCTCATTTTATGTTCTCTGTTCAAAAACCCATTCCAGCTCATGTAGAGTACTCATGTAGAGTAGCTCAAAAAGTCTTATTACAGTTTTAAGATTTAGAAACTTAAATCCACACAAAGATTTTTAGGGGCACACTGTATCGTATATAAGGTCTATCCTAGATCTAATGTTCTAATCTAACATCCCTCTGCTCTCTGATATTCCATGTACAAGGGCTCCTTATAATTGACATTCTATGTTCTAAAGTTCCTTCTGTGTAGAGCTCTTTGTGTTTTATGATCTAAGAGTTAACATTCCCTGTTCTATTATCCCTTTCCTGGTCTAACATTCCATATAACAGTAGAAGCCATAGCAGCAACTGACTTTTAATTAACATATTAAAGGTTGAAAAATTTCTTACAGATATTACATCATTTTACATTATTAACAGCTTTTAGTAGAATAAGTTGCAGAGAATGTGCTGACTTGCTTTGATCAAGTTCCTTGCTGAGAGTTCCTTATAACTGAAATCCTAGGTCCAGTGTCTATCCCTTTCCTATCTTTACAACAGTCTATTTTAACTCTGATCTAATGTTAAATGAACTCCCTTAAACTAAATTAATATTGGCCATTAATCTATTCCTAACATGACATTTAAACATAAAGAGATTTGCCTATTTACTAACATACACTCTCATTTCATGTCCATCAAGATCAGATATGCTATCTTATTTCCTCACATATTTCATTTATTCTCTTTTCTTTCTTCTTTTCACTTCTTTTCTCCTTCCTTCCTTCCTTCCTTCCTTCCTTCCTTCCTTCCTTCCTTCCTTCCTTTCTTCCTTCCTTCCTTCTTTCCTTCCTTCCTTCTTTTTTTCTGTTGTTGAAGATTCTCTTAGACCTAAAAGAAATTGACAGAGAACACAATGCCAAGTCCACAGTTTTCTAGAAACTGTATTTGATCATGCTCATTTCAGAAGTTACATTTTACATTCATTCTTCCTGGACTCTTTCATTCCCAGCTATCCACATCAATGCTGAAAGGAATCTTGGAATATAGTATATAAATGTAGTAGCTTCAAAGGATGTCAGAGATCATTTTGTTAAATTGCTTTGTATTTTAGCGGAATGACCTGGGGAGATTAGGTGACTCATATAGCAAGATACTGAAGAGCTGACTAGAACCCATATCTCCACATTTTGAGTATTGTCCTTTCTCAATTGAAAAAGACAACCTTTTGGTCCCTATATATTTAAAGACATAACCAAAAATTTTCTATGACAATAGTATTTTCATAATAACTTACATTCCTATAGTGTTTTTTTTCAAGTTGTAGGCACTGTGGGTATAAAGGAAAGGACGCTTGACTTAACAAAATTCCATTTGAATCTAAGGCTTTCAAAGACTTAAAAGACCCACCTCTCTATTCCCTAGGGCTGCATCTGCTCATCCTGTAACATCAATTATTGGCACTGGGTGGTTTTAGAATTAAGCTAGGGGATGAAGTGGGATATGAATCAATCTACAAATTATGACGTCTGAAGTCCATTCAGAACTCTAAGGTTCTTATGCCTTGTCTTAATTCTCATCTCTCTTGTCACACTTCCCCATATTGTATAAGACAAAAAACCAACGTATTTTGGTCATGTGATTTGTTGGAGAGAGTGAGAACAAGATCGAGAGTGAGAAAGCAAGAGAGAGATACAAAGACAAAGGGAAAGACAGAGAAAGAAAGAGAGGAGGAGAAAAAGAGAGACAAAGACAAAGGGAGAGACAGAGAGAGAAGGGGCAGTGGAGAGAAGTGGTGAGAGAGGTGAAAATGATTTACATATTCCTATGTAGAGCTGTTCACCTTTATCCTGACCCTTCCTTACCCTTCTCATCTTCTTATACCTCACCATATTCATCAGCACAAACTCTATGAGTCAGAGACACTATTTTCTTTACTAAATTTTACACAAAATACTACACCTCCTTACTTTGCATTTCCACTTGCTATTTTTCATGCCTAAAATTTTCTCTCTTCTTATATTTGTAGCCTGGTACCACTGCCATCCTTCAAGTTCCAGCTCAATTCCCTCCTTTTACAAGAAGTCTTTCCAAACTGCCCTTCATGCTCATCCTTTCCTTTTGTTGATTATCTCTGATTCATCCTGTATCTGGTTTGTTTGTACTTTGATGCTTTCCATGTTGTTGCTCCAATTAAACTGTGTGCTCCTTAAGAGCAAGGTCTTTCACCTTGCTTCATCTCCCTAGGGCTTAACACAATGCCTGGAGCATATTTAGTACTGAATAAATGCTTATTGATAGGCTGATGTGATATTAAACCTCTCAATTACCTTCTAAACATCTGAGGATAGAAGGAGGAAATCCCTATACTACCTGTTCTCATAATCAAACAAAGTAATAAAGAAAGGGTTATATGGGGATATATGTCGAGGAACCCATATCTGGAACACAAAAAATAGAGAAAGGAAAAGAATATGTGGGAAGAGGAATATTGCAAATCATTCTCACCTTGTGAGCTTACCAATCAAACTAGATTCTCAAAAGCTGTCCATCTCTGCATTAGGTATTCCTGCTCTTCACAAGCTTCACCTCTATCCCTAATCCAAGATAAGAACCTTCTTTGTGTCACTGGTCTCTAGTAGTCTTTATCTTTCACTAATAGTCTTGGGACACAGAAGCACAGACAGCCATGTTTATCATAGCCCCAATACTGACCACTCTGTTCTACATCCTGGAAATCACACAGTACTAACTCAATAGCCTCCACTCCTTTCCAGCAAAGGTTCCCATGACAATCAGGTCTAAAGTCAAAGGACAGAAGAAGGAAGAACACCTAGTCCTGTATATTAGAGTGTAGATTACACATCAATTCATCCTACTGGAGAACTTACCTACATATGGTGTCCTGGTTCCCATGATCATTCACTCCCTAAGACTTCCATTGATGGTAGGGGGAAAAGGCAATCAGCTTCTTTGATGTTTTAGGATTATCAGAAATGCATCTCTGTCTCGGTCTGTCTTTCTCTTTCTCCGTGTTTCTGTCTCTGGCTCTCTGTCTGTTGTTCTGTCTCTCTGTTTCTCTCTGTTATTCTGTCTCTGTCTGTCACTCTCTATCTCTGTGTTTCTGTCTCTGGCTCTCTGTCTGTTGTTCTGTCTCTCTGTTTCTGTCTGTTATTCTGTCTCTCTCTGTCTTTCTGAATCATCATCAGTCACAGCCCAGACGGACAATAATCATTCAGACAGATAAGAGGAAAAGGCATCAGTAAGTGTCACAGATGGAATTAAATTGATGTTCCCAAGTGTAAGGGGGAGAGGGAACTTTGCAATTATGGCAGTAATGCTGAGAATGGAAGAATGGATCGCCAGCCTTTTTTCTTCCCCATTTTAAGTGTTTCAGTGGCTCCTTGGAGATTATTGAATATTTGGGCCCATTTTCTTTGGCCTGGTTGCTAATTTTGAGGGGTATGATGTGAGATGAAATGGAAGATGTAAAAGTCTTGTAAGTTCATTTATATATAACTTCAGAAAAAAATTGAAGAGGGGGACACTGAATATAGGGCCCATAACCAGGGTGAAGGGTTCTCAGATTTAAGTAACCAACCCTAACCTCTCTGCTGACCTCCAGTGTCTTATGTCCAACTGCCTATTGGGCCTCTCAAACTTGATGTCCTTAGAAATCTTCAATTCAACATGTCTAAAACTGAACTGATTATCTTTCCTACTAAGCCTTTCCTCTTTCCAAATCCTCTTATTCTTTTCAAAGGCACCACCATTCTCACAATCCACTAGGGGTGAATCTTGGCAGTTGCCTTCAACTCATCACTGTCTCCAATATCTAATTTTTTGTCAATGTCTGATGATTTCACCTTTGCAACATTGTAAGAATAACCCCCATTCTCTCTTCTGATACTGCAACCACTGATTCAGGTTCCCATATTTTGACAGCTGAACGATTGCAATAGCCTGCTGGTTGGTTTGCCTGTCACGAGTATCTCTGTACTCCAGCACATTTTCCATTCAGTTATTGAAGTGATTTAACTAAAGCACAGCTCTTACCAGGTCACTCCCCCACTCAATAAGCTCCAGGGTTTCATTTCACCTCCAGGACCAAATATACAATTTTCTGTTTGGCATTTGAAACCCTTCACAGCCTTCCTCCCTCCCCTACCCTCACCATTCCAGGCTTCTTAAACTTTACATTTCTGTTCTCCCCCCTCTCTAAATATTCTTTAACCAATTGACATTGGCCTTCTGGCCTTTCCTCAGACAAGATACTGTACTCAGTTTCGCAGGTCAGGATATTTTCTCTCTTTGTCCTCCATACCTGGAATGTTCTCACTTCTCATTTCCATCTTGGGGCTTTCATGACTTCCTTCAAGTCCAAGCTAAAATCCCACTTTCTGTGGCAATCTATTCCCAACACATTGTAATTCATGTGCCTTCTTTCTTTTGATTATTTCCTACTCATGCTGTATGTGACTTGTTTTTACATAGTTGATTGCATATTGCCCCCACCCCCCATTAGATTGTGACCTCCTAAAGGGCAGGAACTGTTTTTTGCCTTCTTTCTATACCCAGCCTGTGGCTGGCATATGGCAGGTGCTTAATCAATGCTTATAGACTAACATAGAATGACAGGGGCAGTGAATAAGGAGAAAGAATTAATTCCACCCCAAATATGAATAAGGGATAAGAATCTTTCTATGAAAGGAGTGAACCTTTTGAGAGATCTTTTCCCACAGTGCTGTTGAAGGCCTGAGTGCCCTTAGAAAAGAAAATATGCTGATTAGCCTTAGGACATGTTGGCTAGGGTCACTCTCAAACAGAAAAAATAATATTCTGCCCAACACCAACCCTCAGGAAAAACAAACAATCACAACAGTAGTTCATAACTTTGGAGTCAGAGGACAACAGTAAAGGGAAGGTCTTCTGGTACCTGGAGTCTTAAGAACTACGGCCAAAGAGGTATAGTCCTTTCCCACTCTGGAGTGTGAGTTTCCTGGGCAATTCTTAACAAGGGAAGGACATTTTGGAAAGTTGTATTTAATAATCTATGGGAGTTATAATATTTGGTAATAATAATTTTATTGTTTCATTTTCTCAGTTATTCATTTTGATATCATGTACTAATTAGATGCTCTGGGATACCTGCTTTAAGTCAACGTCCTCCACACAGTGGTTTGAGTGATTGTACATGTCTGTCCATGTCAATCTCCCACTTAATAAAATCCAATGTCTTTCTATTGTCTTTAGGATCAAATATAAACTTTCTTTTGTCTTTTCAAGTCCTTTACAGCCTGTTCCCAACTTACCTCTCTGGCAATATCATACTTGATTCCCCTGGCCACACTCTGTGCTACAACCAGACTTTGTTTTTTGTTGCTACTCATATACGGCACTTGCCTCCATGCCTTTTTGATTGTTTCCTATAACCAGAAATCCCTTGTCCTTTACCTCCACCTCATAGAATCCTCTGCTTCCTTCAGAGCTCAGATCAAATGTTACCTTTTACATAAAGCCTTTCCTTCTCCCCTTAACTGCTAGTACCCTTCTCCCACAAAATACCTTGTACTGATTCTCATGCTTTGAAAATTGTTTTGTGAGGATGCTTACTTATACTGGGTGGTTATTTGTCATTCAGGAAGTCATTCATTCATTCTAGATCTCAGTTCATTCATCTTTAGGAAATGTAATGGAAAAAGCACTTGTCTTGGAGTCTGAATGACCAGGTGCAAGTCTTGTATCTGATAGGTATGAGTAGTATAGTTCATATTGAGTCAATTACACACTTTGATGCTCAGTTTCCCCATTTGTAATATCAGAACATCAATATTTTCACTCCTAGTTTTGTTTGGAGAAAAATCCCTTAAAAATATCAAAGTGCTATAGAAATGTCTGAATTAAAATATTCAGATACCCCAATACCTCAGATACCTGTGGGCCCATGGATGTGAACATTAATTCTCTATAACAAAGCAGATTATCACTCATCAATGGCTACCAATTCCAGACAGTTCTTTTCCATGTCATCCCATGTGTTTGCCCCAGGGAGTCTATACAGCATTGTGGAGACTTTCTTGATTTTTCCACCTGAGAGGATACCAATAGCACACTCAGGAAATGTGAATTATGATTTTTATAATAATAATAATTGTTGTTATTATTATTATTATTATTCAAAAAGAGAATTAGATATTCTCTGAGGCCTTTTCCCATCTTAACATTTTTCTGGCCTAACTTTCTATATTTTAACGTCCTTTTCAAATTTGATATACTATGTTCTAATATAACTTCTTTTTTTTTCTGTGGCAACTCTATTCTTTGTGCCTTTTATTTTATTTTTAATTTTTTTAATTAAACAAATGCTTTATTAACTTCTGGTTTACATCATTCATTTCCGCCAGATTTTGAGTCACAATTTTTCCCTATTTTTCCCCTACCCACCATCCCAAGAATAGCAGTCCCACAAGATATCCCTTCCTCCAATCTGCTCTCTCCCGTATCTTCTCCCATACCCCCTTCAACTTTTCCATTAGAGCAAGGTGAGTCTCTGTGCCCCAATGCCTGCACATCTTACCTCCCAATTACATGCAAAAGAGTATTGATAATAGTATTTATATATATTTGAAACATTTAATTTTAAGACCTGGAATTTCAGATCCATTCCCTTCCTGCCTTGCCACCCATTCTCTCTGGGGAGATAAGTAATTCAGTATGTATTGTACATGTATAGCTATGCAAAATATTACCATAGTAGATATATTGTACAAGGCTGCTTATAATTCCCTCCCACTCATCCCACCCACACCTGGTCCATTTCCTACTTGATCCTGTCCCTCTTCTATACTGGGTACTTCCAACCTCCCCACCCCCAAGAATGCCCTCCTATCCATCATCCCTCCTCTCATCCCCCTTCCCCCTATTCCGCTGCAGGTTGAGATATCCCATTTAGTATGTATGTCAATATCTCCCTGAACCAAATTCAATGAGAATGTGGTTTTGCCTTTTTGCCTTCCTATTCTTCCCTTCCCCTGCAGCCACTTCCCCTTGCTTCTTCTACATGAGATAGTTTACCCTACCCTGTCTCTCCCCATCTCCTCTTGCCACTTTCCTCTCTCACCTCATAATTTCACCCCTTGAGTATCCTCCCTTCCCAACAAATTCAACCTATGCCCTCTCTCCATGTAGAACTGTAAACATATATACATACATTCACACATATATTCATATGACCATACACCCTTCTTCCATTATTTTCATAGTGAGAAAGGTTTCATCAGTAACAGTTACTGTTTTTCCATATAGGAATGTAAATAGGTCAACTTTGATAAGTTCCTTTTGATGTCTTTTCCTTGATTACCTTCTCAGGCATCTATTCCTTCTTGTGTCTGGGTGTCAAATTTTCTATTCAACTCTGGTTTTTTCCTCAAGAATGCTTGAAAGTCCTCTATTCCACTGAATGACCATATTTTCCCCTGAAACAAAATACTCAGTTTTGCTGGGTAGGTGACCCTTGGGTTCATTCCCAGTTCTTTTGCCCTCTGGAATATCATATTCCATGCCCTTGATCCCTCAGTGTAGAAGCTGCCAGGTCCTGGGCTATTCTGATTGTGTTTCCACAATATTGAAATTGTTTCTTCCTGGCTGCTTGGAGTATTTTCTCCTTGATCTGGGGATTCTGGAACCTGGCTATAATATTTCTGGGAGTTTTCTTTTTGGGATCTTTTTCAGGAGGTGATCTGTGGATTCTTTCAACCTCTATTTTGCCCTCTGGGTCTAAAACAGGGCAATTTTCCTTGAGAATTTCTTTAAGGATGATTTCTAGGTTCTTTCTTTGATCATGGCTTTCAGGTAGTCCAATAATTTTTAAATTATCTCTCCTGGATCTATTTCCCAGGTCAGTGGTTTTTCCCATGAGATATTTCACATTGCCTTCTATTCTTTCATTTATTTGGATCTGCTTAACAGCATCTTGATTTCTCATAAAGTCATTAGCTTCCATTTGCTCCAGTCTAACTCTGAAGGAATGAATCTCCTCAATGAACTTTTGAGATTCTTTTTCTATTTGGCAAATTCAACTTTTTAAGGCATTCTTCTCCTCGTTGCCCTTTTGGGCCTCCTTTGCCATTTGAATTAGTCTATTTTTTAAGGTGTTGTTTTCCTCAGTCAGGCTGTTGACCCTCATTTCATACTTTTCCTTCATCCTTCTCATTTCTCTTCCCAATTTTTCCTCCACTTCTCTTATTTGATTTTTAAAGTCCTTCTTAAGGTCCTCTATGGCCTGTAACCCACTCATATTTTCCTTTGGGGCTTTTGGAGGAGGATTTCTGACCTCACAGATCTCTTCCTGTTCTGTGCTTCGATCTTCTTTGTCCCCAAAATAGGAGTCTAAGGTTTCATTTTTCTGTTTATTTTTTTTCCTTTGCCTTGACATGTTGCCACTTAATTATTTGACTTTTGGGCTTGTTGTCACAGTAGGCCTCTGCCACCAAACAGGGGAGCTATAGTCCTGAACGTTGGGGTCTTCACAGCTTTCTGGCAAGCTGGATACCCACCCCAGACCTGCCCCCAGATCACAATCCAGATCCAGGGAGGTTAAAGCAAGAGTGATTAACCCCCAAGACTGATTGCTGGATTTCCCTACAGTTCCCAGGCCAGGAGCTGGAGCTGCCACTGAAAACTGCAAAATGGCGTGTCTCCTCAGTGCCTTTTAGCCCCCAGGGGAGGAAGCCAACGCGTTCCCCAAATACTGGTCCCAAAATCCATAGGGCACTAACCTCTCACTTTGTCCTAGGTATATCTGTGTTGATAATTCTGGAATCGCCACAGCAGCTGGTGATCTGGGGTCCCTCCAGCCGGCTGTTGGCCAAGCCACCCTGGGGCTAAAACCGCAGCTCAGGAGCACCTGGGCTTGGCTCTCCCCCCAGAGCGCTGCACTGGTCCTTCCCGCAGGGCTACTGGACTGTCCTAGGCGGGAAGTTAGCTTCTCTATGTCGTTCTGTGGGTGCTGGGGCTCCAGAAGTTGTTCAGAGTCCCCTTTTACATAGTTTGGAGGTAATCTGGGGGTAGAATGCCTTGGACGTGCTATTTCTACTCCGCCATCTTGGCTCCGCCCCCTCTAATATAACTTCTAATCTCAATTTTCCATGTTGTCATTCTCCTTTTAGCTCTGACCTTCCATTTTCCATGCCTTCCTTCTCTGATATTGTATGTTATGTTGATCTTTCTCACTTGCAAGGAGTATGGAGTTTAATGAGGTGGCCTATCAGCTTATCGATATTGTCTGGATATGAACTTGTGTTCTTATATCACTCACAGAATCTTGAGACTTAGGACTAAAAGAGGACAAGCCCAAGCCCCAATTTTGCAAAAGAGGTTTTCCAAGTCTCAGAGATGGAAAATGGCTTGCCCAAGTTAGTAATAAGATTCTGTGGCACATTTTCTGATTTTAAAACCAGTGATCTTTCCACTACACGACCCAACAGGAGCATTGACAGATAGTTGGTTTAAATGCCTGAGAGAGCTTGGTAGTATGTATCAAGAAAACCAGAAATTGGAGATGGGAAATAAATAAAAAATATCCCCAATGGACAGGGTCATCACACTAAGGTCCTTCTTTGGCCCAGAGCTTTTATAAAATTTTCATTTCAATAAGTCTTTTAGGTTTCTTAATACAGTATATGCTATTACAGTCCTTTGATCCCATCAGTGTAACTATTCTACAAGGACAAAACTCAAAGTATTCATGTCACCTTATTCTGTGTGGTTCTTTTCTATATATATTCAACAGCCCAAAAAGCATTAATTAAGCACCAAGTGTGGATACAATGAAATAAAAGGAAATAAATAGCCCTACCCTTGAAAAGTTCACTTACTGCTCACTGCTTATGAAGCTATGGAGAGTGGGATACAATTTCTACATACATAGAAACAAACTATAATTTTAAGAGGTATAGAGCATTAAATGGGAGGACCAAGAATATTCTCCTTGAATTCTAAAGAAGCTTGCACCTCAATTATAGGAGGTAGAATAGATAGAGCACTGGACTTATAGAAAGACTTGAATTCAAATTCTACATCAGAAATTTGCTAGTTATGTGATCTGAACAAATCACTTGACTTCCACAAGCCTCATTTTCCTCATCTGTAAAATGGAGCTAACAGTGATGTCTACTCCCAAGGGTTACAGTAAGAATAAAACAGGATATTTGTAAAACTCTTTGCAAACCTCAAGATGTTTCCTTCTTCTTCTGCTTCTGCTTCTCCTTCTTCTCCTTCTTCTTCTTTCCTCCTCCTTTTCCTCCTCTTCTTCTTCTCCTTCTCTTTCTCTTTCTTCTTCTTCTTCTTCTTCTTCTTCTTCTTCTTCTTCTTCTTCTTCTTCTTCTTCTTCTTCTTCTTCTTCTGCTTCTTCTTCCCTTCTTCCCTTCTCTGCTTTTTTTTCTTTTTCTTCTCTTATTTTCCCTTCTTTCTTTCTCTTCTTTCCTCTTCTTTTCCCTTGTTCTTTTATTTTTTTCCTTTTCTTCTTCTTTGTCTTCTCCTTCATCATTATCATTTTTTTCTTCTTCTCAATACTGTTGTTGTTATTTTTTTTATTTAAACAAATACTTTATTAAGTTCTGTTTTACATCATTCATTTCCACCAGAGTTTGAGTTACAATCATTTTCCCCCCATTATTCCCCTACCCAACCTCCCAGAATAGCAGTCCCACAAGATATCGCTTCCTCCAATCTGCTCTCTCCCATACCTTCTCCCATACCCCCATCGACTTTTCCATTAGAGGAAGATGGATCTTTGTGTCCCAATGCCTGCACATCTTATCTCCCAATTATAGGCAAAAGAGTATTAATAATAGTATTTATATATATATATTTGAAACATTTAATGTTACGACCTTGAATTTCAGATCCATTTCCTTCCTCCCTTGTCACTCATTCCTTCTTGGGATATAAGTAATTCAGTATATGTTGTACATGTCTAGCTATGCAAAACATTATCATGGTTGATATATTGTACAAGGCTGCTTATAATTCCCTCCCACTCATCCCACCCCCCACCTGGTCCATTCCCTACATGTTCCTGTCCCTCTTCTATAGTGGGTATTTCCAACCTCCCCTCACCCCAAGGATGCCCTCTCATCCATCATCCCTCCTCACATCCCCTTTCCCCCTATCCTGCTGCAGGTTGAGATATTCCATTTAGTATGTATGTCATTTTCTCCCTGAACCAAATTCAATGTGAATGTGGTTTTGCCTTTTTAGCCTTCCTTATTCTCCCCCTCCTTTGCACCCACTTCCCTACATGAGATAGTTTACCCTACCATGTCTCTCCCCATCTCCTCTTGCCACTTTCCTCTTTCACCTCATAATTTCATCCCTTGAGTACTCTCCCTTCCCAACAAATTCAACCTATGCCCTCTATCCATATATAACTGTAACCATATACACACACATTCATATATGTATTCATATGACCACACACCTTTCTTCCATTATTTTCATAGTGAGAAAGATATCATCAGTCACAGTTATTGTTTTTCCATATAGGAATGTAAATAGTTCAACTTTGATAAGTTCCTTTTGATTTCTTTTCCTGATTACCTTCTCAAGCATCTCTTGCTTCTTGCATCTGGATGTCAAATTTTCTATTCAGCTCTGGTTTTTTCCTCAAGAATGCTTGAAAGTCCTCTATTCCACTGAATGACCATATTTCCCCTGAAACAAAATACTCAGTTTTGCTGGGTAGGTGACCCTTGGGTTCATTCCCAGTTCTTTTGCCCTCTGGAATATCATATTCCATGCCCTTCGATCCCTCAGTGTAGAAGCCGCCAGGTCCTGGGCTATTCTGATTGTGTTTCCACAATATTGAAATTGTTTCTTCCTGGCTGCTTGGAGTATTTTCTCCTTGATCTGGGATTCTGGAACCTGGCTATAATATTCCTGGGAGTTTTCTTTTTGGGATCTTTTTCAGGAGGTGATCTGTGGATTCTTTCAACCTCTCTTTTGCCCTCTGGATCTAAAACATCAGGGCAGTTTTCCTTGAGAATTTCTTGAAGGGTGATTTCTAGGTTCTTTCCTTGATCATGGCTTTCAGGTAGTCCAATAATTTTTAAATTGTCTCTCCTGGATCTATTTTCCAGGTCAGTGGTTTTTCCCACGAGATATTTCACATTGCCTTCTAATCTTTCGTTTCTTTGGATCTGCTTAACAGCATCTTGATTTCTCATAAAGTCACTAGCTTCCATTTGCTCCAGTCTAACTCTGAAGGAATGAATCTCCTCAGTGAACTTTTGAGATTCTTTTTCTATTTGGCAAATTCGACTTTTTAAGGCATTCTTCTCCTCATTGCCCTTTTGGGCCTCCTTTGCCATTTGAGCTAGTCTATTTTTTAAGGTGTTGTTTTCCTCAGTCAGGCTGTTGACCCTCATTTCACACTTTTCCTGCATCCTTCTCATTTCTCTTTCTAATTTTTCCTCCACTTCTCTTATTTGATTTTCAAAGTCCTTCTTAAGGTCCTCTATGGCCTGCAACCTGCTCATGTTTTCCCCTTGGGCTTTTGGAGCAGGACTTCTGACCTCACAGTCCTTTTCCTGCTCTATGCCCCCAAAATAGGAGTCTAGGGTTGCATTTTTCTGTTTCCTTTGCCTTGGCATGTTGCCACTTAATTACTTGACTTTGGGCTTGTTGCCACACTATGGCTTTAAGGCCAGATAGAGGAATTTTCGCCCCGAACGTGTGGGGGGCAACTTCCGTTTCTGGCAAGCTGTAAACCCACCCACGACTTCCACCCTAGATCACAATCCAGATCCAGGGAGGTTAAAGCAAGAGCGATTACCCCCCAAGACTGATCGCTGGATCTCCCCACGTTTTGTAGGCTGGGAGCCGGAAATGCCTATGAAAACTACAAAATGGCGTGTCTCCTCAGTGGCTTCTGGCCCCCAGGGGAGGGAGCTGATGCATTCCCCAAATACAGGTCCCAAAGTCCATAGGACACTAACCTCTTACCTTGTCCTAGGCAAGTCTATGTTGATAATTCTGGAGTCTCCACAGCTCCTGGTGTTCTGGGGTTCCTCCAGCGGGCTGCTGGCCCTGCCGCCCTGGGGCTAAAACCTTGGCTCACGTGGACCTAGGCTCGGCTCGACTCCTGCGCTCTGCGCTCTGCGCGCTGCCGGCTCACAGACCGCTGCGCTGGTCCTTCCTGCAGGGCTGCTGGGCTTTCCTCAGCGGGAGGTTAGCTTCTCTGTGTCGTTCTGTGGGTGCTGGGGCTCCAGAAGTTGTTCAGAGTCCTTTTTTACATAGTTTGTGGAGAATCTGGGGGCAGAGAGGCTTGGAGGAGCTGTTTCTACTCTGCCATCTTGGCTCTGCCCTGTTGTTGTTATTTTGAAGGAAATTAGGAACACTAGAATTCTGTCTAGGTGAGGGTGTGGAGAGAAATAATTATAATACACATAAAGAGGTCCATGTATGCAAAGTCATGGAGATTGAAAAGAGAGAGTTATTTATGTCAAACAGATCAGAAGTCAGTTGTATTATCATGGAGAGTTTGTAAATGGGAAAAATATGGAAAATGACTAGTTATGTAGTTTGTAACTTGGTTGAGGAGGGCCTTCAATGCCATGGTGACACATTTATATTTCATTTCTGGAGGCAGTAGGGAATCATTGAAGAGTTTTGAGTATTGAAATGATAAGAACATGTCTGTATTTGGGAAATATCAATTTGGTAGCTATGGATAGGATGATTTAGAGAAAGGAGGGGGAGAAAGTAGATGACAAAAGAACAATCACTATGGTATTGCAGCAGTTTAGGCAAAAAAATAATGAAGGCCTAAAATATGATAGTAACTATGTGAGTAGAGGGGAAAGAGACAAATGCAAGATCTATTATGAAGGTAAAATTAACAGGACTAGATCAGCTTTGAAGAGTGAGGGAGAAGAAAGTGTTGAAAATAACTTCAAGCCTATTCCATCTGTCCTGGTTCAAGGTTAATGTCTAAGATGTAGAATGTCAGGTATTCTCCATGATGGCAGTCAGTTTAGTCTAGGTGATAGAGAAGTACATAGCTGAGACTGATAAAATGGGATTGGCAGGGATTCTTGGTGTAATACAGATATCAATAACAGGTTAGGCAAAAACTCAGTTCAAAAAGAGTTAGCAGCCAAGAGTACACCCATATAAAATACTTATAGGTCAAAAAAGCAATAGTGCTCCAGGATCCAAATATTGGGGACAGAATTAGGGGTTATGGCCAAAGCTACAAATTGGATCAACAGGAAGCGAGTTAGATCAAAAATGCTGTCTGGGAGCAGCTTCAAAGTGCCTGAGGCAACTTGTTTGACTCAGTGATTTTGGCTGGTCTGCCAGTTTTTAAGCTAGTCAAAGAGGAGCTACCAGAGCCATTCCTTTGTTTTTATTTAATTTTTTTTCAATTCAACACCATTTATTAACTTCCATTGATGTGATTGGCACTGTGATTAGTACAAGAGGGAAAATGTTAAAATATGACTGTAATGGACTATAAACTCTTGGTATGGAAATATAACACAAACAGAGATACTGCAGGAACATCATCTGGTGGTCTGCCATGGCAGTTAATACTGGCTTCTGGCCACATTATCCTTCCTAACAGGAGACAGCTGTCTTAAGGGAAGTGATGGGTAGCCAGAGAGGAAAATAGGTCATCACAATAGTTAAAATAGTTTCTATTTGCTAGCTATCAAAGATAGAAGCAAGTAGAGGAAAAAAGAAAACAACAACAACCACACAAAATCATGGTCTGGCTTGATAACCAGTCTCCTTTCTTTGGGGACAATTTTATTCAAATCCTTTCTTATATCAGACTTGATGATACCATTGTTCACCAATTTTTATCATAATCCCTGAGGCAGAGTTCAACTATAAGAGCAAAAAAGAAAGGAAAAAAAAAGCTGTGGAGAATTGTTGTGAGGAAAGCACCAGGCTTTCCCCATACTCTGAGACTGTATGGAGGTAGCTCAAATCTCAGAGAATGCAAGGCTCTGAACTGCTATTTTTTAAACTGGCTCTTAGATCATGGCTGGGGTGCTCGGGAAGAATTAGAACCTCTAGTGTGAGGGTTTGCGGAGGCCTTTTCGGGGCTACTCTTACCTTTGGTGTCCACCTTCACCCAACTTTCACCTGTGGCTCCAAGCACAAGCTATAGCATGTGCAGTGGTCACATCTCAACAGATTAACCAAACCAGGTTGAGTGTAACTGACAAGCCTCAAACTTGTCAGTGAATTAAGTGATGCCTACCTCAAGCAAGTAAATACTTCCATCTGGCAGAATGGGTGGATGAGAATAGTTTGTTCCAATGGCCATGAAAAGCGTTAACGGGTACTATGGAGCACTTAGAGTTTGATCAGGTATCAAAGATGCCAAGGTCATCCCTTGCATCCCTGGCCATTACCAGTTATCCTGGTTTTTATGTTGCCACTGAACTTCAATGACTCTGGAAGAGAGAGGGCAGGTGATGACTTTGTGTAGTTCTGCCTCACTTCAATCCAATTCATGTGCAAATCAAGACATCACCCATGATGTCATTGGTCCTCCTCTAAAGGAAGGACAGTCAATAAGTCATGGCCATAGAATTGATTGATATAGAAATACGAAGAGCAAAAAAAAGTGAAACCTTGTTGTAGAGCATTTCAGTTCTCGGAATTATCTTATTTCATCTTTTATTATGCATTTCTCTGTTTTATGTTCCCTGGTGTTGTGTGTTTCTTTGGGAAATCTTGGGCCCCAGACTACACCATGAACTGCCTAAGATCTTAGACAAAAGTAACGCCAAACACAGGATGCTGGTGACCCTATGTCTCAGGGTCAGTAAGAGTTGTTTTTGGTTTGCTTGCTTGTTTTTTTATAGCCCAATCACAGGAATAGCTGTATTTCTTCATAGTGCCTCCTGTACCCTTCCTTTTCTCTGGATTCTATTGTCAGGTGCCATGGACGTCTGACAGCCAGACCTTTTCTGAGGAAGCTGTCTGTTCCTCAAAATGTCAGCCAACATCACCTTCAAAGCTCCTGGAGTTTTACTGAACTAAATTCTCCTCTGTACCCACAGAAGTCAGCAGGCAACGGGCTCCATGTGGATGGCCTTGCCACCAGAAGGATGCATAAATCTCAGCATTGTAACCAGGGAGGCTGTGCACTTAAAACCACAACTCCACATCCATCTGAGTGACTCTTACGTTCTTTATTAGGGAAATCACAGGGGATAATTCCTTCCAGTAAAGTGCACTCTGCTCTGCGATTCATTAAATCCTCTCCCTTCCACTCCCCACCTCCCTCACCCCCCATTTGGAGCTGCTTCTCTGTGAGGTGCCAACAGTTTATTTTCACAGCAGCCTGAGAACATTTCTTGTCCTCCAATGGTGGTTCTAATGTAGACATTTTGGATTTTTTTTCTCTAAAAGGAAGCCCTCCAAGCAACATTCTCATTAAATCTTTATTACTCCCTGCCAACCACTTCCCCCCCTTCCCAACAATCCCAAATAAGTTATGGCCCAACATACCTCCTTAATCACAAGACAATCAGAAGTTTAAAACAAAACAAAAACAATCCAGGCTCTGTCTGGGATAAGGATCCAAGTCAGACTGGGGGATAAGAGGATCAGAAAAATGGGAGAGAGGAGGATCCACAGAGGGAAGAGAAGAGAGAAAAGCAGCCTGAGTGCAGTGATACCCTGACCTATCATTGCAAGAGCTGAAGATAAATGCCATCACCTGGGGCAAAAAAAAATGGGAGGGAAGGAGTGGGAGAAAACTAGGTGAGGCAAATGTAAAGCTGCTCCAAGATAGAGTATACTCCACCTCCGTTGGTGGAGTTTAGCTGCCTTTCCTGCAATAATTAGCAAGGAAGGGGGCCCAGAAGAGAAGTCCCATGGTGAAAAGATGCTGAGATGGTTTTATCATGAGATAGTAGGTCAATGGGATACGAGAAGAAAGACAGGAAGTAACAAAACATGATCCAAAGAATGTTAGTGGCCTAGGAAAAATCTTCTATGTTATTAGTAAAGGTTCTATAAAGAAAAAAATAGATTGAAGAGGTATATCCAGTCTCTTCTCATCCCTCCCCACAAAAGTCCCCTACAATAAAATGAAGAGAATAAAGGAACCCTCCAAGAATGCTGGCTCCCAAATCCATATGTTAAAAGTTAACTGTATCCCTCTAAACTTTTCTATCTGGCTTGTTTATATGTAAATGACAATAATTTATATAGTACTTTAATGTTTGAAAGTTGTTTTACACAAGTTAATTCATTTTACTTTCAAAACAATCCTATGAACTGTTATTATCCTTATATTATTGATGAGGAAACAGGATCAAGAGGTTAACTGATTTGCCAGGGTCAAAGAGATATAGAGGATTTGAATTCAGGTCTTCCTGACTGAAGCCTACAATCTACTATACCACTTATTAGAGAAAGAGAGAGAGAGACAGAGAGAGAAAGAGAGAGAGAGAGAGAGAGAGAGAGAGAGAGAGAGAGAGAGCCACTTATTTGTCCCATATTCCTTTAGAGTTTACAAAGCATTTTCTCCATGACTCTACTGGAGCTGGGTAATGAAAAGGAGAGAACTGAAATTTATCAAGGTGAGGTAGTCTTCCCAAGGTCACATTGCTAGGAAATGATGGAAAGAGTTCTAGATCCCTGGTCTTCCAGCTCCATGATCAGTGCCTTTCCCATTACATCAGATCATCTCTGATTCATGTTTCTAAATCAGCACTATCTGCTTGCCAAATAGATCCACATGTGCACTTTCCAAGATTTTTTAATTCGCATCATCTCCCATAATACTTTGGAAAGCTTCAGTAAGAAGAAACATGGACTCCCCAGGATCAAATCCTGCCTTAGTCACTTTCCATCTCAGTAAGGCAAATCACTCAGCCTTTCTCAGTTTCCATTCCTTAACCTGTAAAAGGGATGCATGCAGCACTTATATCACCAGGTTACAATGAAAATTGAAAATTAAAGTTTGTAAAATATTTTAAAATAATCTGTGTTGTTAGAGTTTCAACTAAGATCTCCTTGGTAAACCAGTGTCCCCTAGCTAATCTTTCCTCATGTCAAATAATTCTCTTTTACTTCAATTTCTACTTTTATAATTTAAAACATGATTGCCTTCATCTTCACTGCAAACTCTTATCACATTTTCTATGAACTAGATATATTTATTAGCTGACATTTCCACATATCTATTGAAGAAAGATAACAGCTGTTCAGAGTGATGACCCTAAAGTCCTGCAAAATCCCAATACTTTTTAAAAATCATTGCAGAATGCTTAAATTAAGTTCAGTATGTGTGTGTGTTGACTATACTGTATTAGGAGATGCATTTGGCATATTGATTAGAGGTTGGACTTAGGATTTAGGAAGACTATGGTTCAAGTCATTTCTCTGATACATTAGCCTTGGAACAACTCAGTGCCTCAGGCAGATAAATATACTGTAAGTCACAGATCAGTTACGGTTTCTGTGAGTGGATAGAGACCCTATTCATGGAGACCTCAGACTGATGGAACTGACATTTGACCACAATGCTTTAACATAGGTGACTATGATTAGACTAGATGATTTTTGAGGTGAGTTTCATGTCTAATATTTACTGAGTACAAGCTTAAAGAACCTCTTATCCAATATCTTTAGTTTACAAAAGAGAAACTCCAACCCAGAAGGAGAAAGTAACCCTATCCAAAGTCACAAATTAAGTCAATAGGATAGATGACACCTAGAAACCATATCTTCCATTTCTACATCTAGTGCCTTCAGAATCATAGACTCTGAAAGATGGAAGGGAATCAAGTAATCTGAGTCCACCTGCATTTACCTAAGCTTCAATCTCTTCTAAAAATCCCTGTAAAGAGGTCATTCAGTCCCTCCTGGAAGATCTCCACTGCTGAGGAGTTTACTATTTAAGGAACTGAAGTTTCCTAGTTTTTGTTTCTAAATCCTCTGTTCCTTGTTCCTTCCATATTGCTTCTCATCTCCTCATCTTTTAAACTTGAACACAAAATAAGTTGAGTGGGTGGGAAGAGTGAAGGAAAATCTGTTTAAAAAATGTTAGGGACACAAAATACCATAAGTCCCAAACTGATTGAGAATCAGGGCAGAGTTCTAAAGTATACCTAGGTATAGAGCATATGTTCTAGAGCCATACTATCAGTTCCCATGAGAACAAATACTATTCTAACCCTTGATGATTCAGGAATAAATTACCTCCCATGGCATCACTACTCAAAGTTATTTTTTGTTTGATTTTTAAATGGAATTAATGTTTTCAGTTGTAAATTATCTCCTGGTGCCCATTTTTAAAATAAATTTAAATATAAACTGTGAAGGTTGTGCAAATGGACAGGATCAGCTTTAATGTTGACAAAGTTATATGATTATGGAATTACAGAATTCCACCCTTTCTGTATCAGAAAGGGTGGAGGAAGTAGGGAAGGACCCACAAGGTTTTTTCAAGGATACAGTTGTCACAGAACACATAACAAAGAGCGTTCACTGATCAGTTCTTTGATGTCCTCTAAGACCTCAGACAGCTTAAAGCATGGACTAATATATGAGTTTTCTAGAGACACAGACAACACTGGGCAACACATACACAGACATACAAGGACAACTGTCCAGGTAAGAGCTACGATGGGCCAGTCTAAAAAAATCTTTGAGATTTGTATGTTTCCTAACTATTAAAAATCTCAAAGTCAAAGGTATCAATACCACAAACGACTGGATCTTATATTACCTTACAAAGGGAGGCAGGATAAATAAATAAGCTGTGGAACCAAGAATATAACAGAAACAGCCAGCAGCTTCAGCCTTTCTTTAAACCAAGAGTTTTTAAGGAGCTAAACTATGATGGAAGCATGAAGAATGATTAGAAAAGGATGGACACAAAAAATATGATAGAGGTAGAAATGACAGCACTATAAAGTGATGGAGTATGAGGGGTGATGGGGATGGGAAGAGTCAAGGTTCCTCCTAGCTTGGGTCACTTGAAGGATGGCAGTGTCCTCAACAGGAATAACACATTTTAGAGAAAGGGAAAAATTAGGGAAGAATAATCAGTATTGATGGTGACATAGTTCTTTGAAGTTGTGAAACATTTTGAATATACAGTCAATCCTAAATTTGCATGGGGTAATTTTCTTGGATCTATGGAAAATAGGGGGTTAGGTTGCCACAACCACCAAAAACTGTAATCTTTGCTATAGGTTGATGAAAACATACTTTTCTGCATACAATCCTTTAAAACAAACCATTAATTCTGATATGTACATTTTTCTATTTCTGTAACCAAAAAATAACCCATAAAATTCAGTATACAAAATAAGATTGGTAACACGAAAAACATTTTTTCACTAGTAATTCTCTATAATTCTGTGAACTTTGGTGCTATCATTTCAATAAGGAAGGAAGGAAGGAAGAGAGAGAAAGAGAGAGAGAGACAGAGAGAGAAAGAGAGAGAGAGAGAGAGAGAGAGAGAGAGAGAGAGAGAGAGGAGAGAGAGAGAGAAAAGAGCAAATTGATTTCTGACAGTATTTACTTTTACACATGAAATCTAGGGTTACTGTACAGCAAATATAATTCCCAAAACTAAAACATTTTTAAGCTGAATCTTACTGTCCACTGTGCTAGATGTATCCTATAATATAAAGTACTGTACCATAATGCATTATATTCTATACTATAATACTTTAAACCTCCCTGTTGGCTGACCCCTGAAATTTAAGGGAGAGGTTGCTGAGACTCTAGTCACTGCTGTTGGAAGATGATACTAGTATTGTCTCAAAATCATTTTACAGCCCAAAAGACTTGCACTAGACTTTAGGGGGCATAATTAAAACAAAAAAAAAAAAACTTTTGTTTCAAAGGCAAACAATAGAACTATTCAACAAATATATAGGGATGTTTTTTTTTTTTTTTAACTATTGGGTGAACAAAACATATGAAGCCACTAGTAGGACACCAACTGTGTCAGTGTGTGCCTCTCCCTCTCTGTCTCTCTCTGTCTCTCTCTGTCTCTCTGTCTCTCTGTCTCTCTGTCTCTCTCTCTGTTTCTCTCTCTGTCTCTGTCTCTGTCTGTCTCTCCCTGTCTCTCTCTCTGTCTGTGTGTCTCTCTCTGTCTCTCTCCCTCTATCTCTCTCTCTCTGTCTCTGTCTCTCTCTTTCTCTCTCTCCCTATCTCTCTCTGTCTCTGTGTGTGTCTCTCTCTGTCTCTCTCTCTGTCTCTCTCTCCCTATCTCTCTCTGTCTCTGTGTGTGTCTCTCTCTGTCTCTCTCTCTGTCTCTCTCTCTATCTCTCTCTGTCTCTCTCTGTCTCTCTGTCTCTGTCTCTTTGTCTCTGTCTCTGTCTCTGTCTCTGTCTCTCTCTGTCTCTCTCTCCCCTTCTATTACTCATAGCCACAATTGCACATGGTTGACAATATGAAAGTCAAAATGAAGCTACTAATAAAAATACACAAATGCTTGAAGTTATGGAATTTAAATGTGTGAATGTTGAGGATTAACCATTCTATCTCATTTTACCCTTGTTTTGCATGGGAGGAAACAGGCTCCAAATTTATAGGGGTTGACTTTCACATGATCATAAATATATTAAGTGTCGTAGAGGGAATTCTAACCCAACTTTGCCAAATATTGTATGCTAACCATCACGATGAACTGCATTTCCAGTTTGGCTAAGATGATAATTTCATTTTAGATGAATTTATGGTAATGATGGAATATTACAGGTGAAGATGTTCACCAGATGATTGGCAATGCAGGACTAGTGTTTGGGAGAGAGAATAAGACTGTACACATCAATTCTGGGGTGCTTCTGTATAAAGACAATAATTAAATTTATGGGAACAGATGAAATACAGCAAAGACAGCATAGACTCAGAAAGAAGAGGGTCAGGATATCATCTATTGTTAGAGGTTAGAAGATAGGTGATTATTTAGCAAAGAGACTGAAGAGTAGTCAGAGAAATATGAGGAAAAACAAGAAAAAAACTGTCTCAGAAACAAAAGGATGGTAGATGATCCAGTAAGTGGGGGATTGGTCAATGTTGTTGAAAACTATAAGGGAAGACAAGGGAAATGAGGTCCAATAAAAAGGCAGTGGGTTTCACAGTGACATAGCCATTGATAACTAGGAGAAAGTTGTTCAACTGTGGGTGTCATCAGCAGTGGGGTACTATAACCAACTTAAAGAGCTCATGAATGATGATTATTATGTTTTCAGTGTATTTACACTTTTGAAATTTGCAAACACTATAAATCAGGGCTTTATTTATTATTTTTATTGTCCAAAATTAAGAAAGTGGTGGACAAAGGTGTTAATAATGAAGATTAAACTTAAGTATGCCATCCATTCATTTTTCAGAGATCCAATACTTGATTGCACATCCCTAGCATAAACCACAGTGTAAGAGGTGAAGAAGTAAGAGGGTGGGAAGTAAATAGAATCAGTGATGGAAAACAATTTGGCAGTGAAATGGGGAGAGAAGTAAGCAAATATCTTTCAGTGACAGCAGGATCAAGTAAAGAAAATAAGAATATGGAAAAAACGTGTTTACTTGTAGACAGCAAGGTAGAAAGCAGTAGATATTGAACAATGGAAGATCTATCAAAAAGTATTTTTAAGTGCTTACAATGTGACAGGAATTATATTAGATACTGTACATAAAGAGACAAAAAATAAAATCTTTTCTGTCTACAAGTAGCTTACATTCTATTAGCAGATAAAAGAAAGTATATATGTAAGTATATACAAAATACTTACAAAGTAAATGCTACCTCAAAGGATGGGTAGTATTATAAGATTGAGGGAAGAGGGAAAGACTTCATGTATGATATGGCACATGAGGTGAGCTTTGAAGCAAGCTATGGATGTAAAGAGGCAGAAGTGAGGAAAGAAAGCTTTCCAGGAATGGTAGACCTGTGCAATCTAAATAGATAGATAGATAGATAATAAATAAATATATAGATAAATGAGTGAATGAATGGACAGACAGATAGATGAATAATGGATAAATAAAAATATAGATAATTTAAAAAATAAATAAATGAACGGATGAAAAAATGAATGAATTAATAAATTAAAAAAAAGAAAGCAAGGGAAGAAAGTCAAGGGCCCAGAGAAAATGGGAGGAAATGGAATTAAAGTTTCAGGTTGCTTGGTTAACTTTAGCAAACAGGTCCATGGGGACCAGAATAAGACAATGGAGGACAAATAAAGATACAAAGTTTTCAGAGTCATGGATTAAGGGAAATCACGAATCCCATGACAAATGTCTTTTTAATGTTTTTTCTCAGTAAAGTAGTATTTGAGACTATTTGCTCGTGGCAGTAACTTGGGGAGTTTCGGGAAAGAGAATATTTTGCAACACCCATATCAGGGTTTATGTTTGAGAATCAATCAAGGAAAACTACAAGACCAATATGTGCAAAGATGGTTTATCTGAGATTAGATTCATGAAACTGTGAGAATCTCAGCCGGAATGCCTGATTGACAATAGTTCAACACTTTGGGAGAAAGAGCAGAAAAGGCATGTGATAGGGGTGAAGAGAATTGAAGATTACTAGGAAATGAATAACAGAAGAAAAAATTGGCCAGTAAAATGTAAGAGTTAATTTCAGTATGTCACTGACTTGATTGATTATAGGGAAAATAAAATAATAATTATTATTATTATGTAGTATTTTAAGGTTCACAAAGTGCTTTATGTGTGTTAACTCGTGATCCTCACAACAATACTGAAAGGTGGGTGCTATTATTCACCCCATTTTATAGTTGCAGAAACAGGAGACAGATATTAAATGGCTTACCCAGGGTCAAATAGCTGGTATCTGATGCCAGATTTGAATTCAGGTCTTCTTTATCCACTGTGTCATATACCTAAGAAGTAGCAGAGAAAAGAAATATTTGAGTCAGTAGATTAGTTCTGAATTAAAGAGATGATGTGAGTAGGAGGTGCAAGTTTTCTAACCACTGGAAATGAGCAATACCTATTGATCAGAGCAGAGGGTCAATATGTCAATGATGGTCACAATTAGGAAGGTGGTTCTTGTTGTTGTTTGTCTTTCATTCTCAAAGAGAACCATGACAGCAGGAAGATGAAGCTGTGACTTGCAAGTGAATTGGATTTAACTGTGGAAGAGCAGTGCAAAGTCACCAGCCTCACTTTGTCTTCCAGATCCATCAGGGCCAGTAGCAAGATATAGATAGATTAGATGAGGATGACTGAAGATGGCCCCAGATGCAGTTAGAGATCTTGGCCTTCTTCAACTAGGAAGATAGGATGATAAAGTAGACCATCAATTCTGGAGCATATTGATAGGGGCAACTTGTTTTTCTTCATAGAGCTGGTGCTGCATAGGGTGAGCCAGTCAAATTTATGCCATGAAATTCCAGGCAGCATATGACCACTCACTGCACCAGAGTTCTTCCTTTGATCGTTGGTCAACCCACCAATGGAGTATGTCTGTGTAATCCCCCCCACACTTTCGAATTCTAGGCTGCAAATGGTCCTTTCAAGTGTTAATGTACTCAGTGGATCAAGTGCTGGCATTTTGCCCTTTCCTGTCAACCTTCCTGCCAATGCCTTCTTAACTTTTCCCTTTCCTAGCTGGGCATTGACCTGCCCTGTACCCACTCCTCTAGGAGGGAAACCAGAATCCCGATTGCATTCTAGGCTTTTTTCCAACCTTCCCCTTCCCAATAGAAGAATGTAAAGCCTTTCCAGGCTTGCTGCCCTAAAGGGGGACTTTAATACTCACACCAATCAGATGATCAGGGAATCATCTCATACATTCCTTCTGTTAAAGTAGTTCTCCATACCTTACCATCTGCCCTGACATTTCATTCTAATATCCTCCAGGCCTTACCATCTGCCCTGCCCTTATGCTCTCTAGACCCCTAACCCTGCCATCTGACCTGATGATGCATCCTTAATACCCTGGGGCTTTACCACCTGCCCTGAAGCTTAACACTCTTACATATGTTCTTTCCTCTAATTAGAGAGGGGTCTCCTTAAGAGCAGGCACTGCCTCGATTTTCTATTTTTTGCCTCAGTGGTTAACATGTAGTAAATGGCTGATACATGCTTTTTCATCTATCCGTCTACCCATAGTCATAGAGCTGGGACGGACCTTAGCAATCATCATCATTGCTAGCATTTATTTCTTTAGCACTATAAGATTTGACAGTGATTTTCATTTATTATCTCATTTGATCCTTGAAACAAACCTGAGAGATTTGCTACCATTATCCCCCTTTTAAAGATGAAGAAACCAAGAAAGAAAGAGGTTAAGTAATTTGTTCAGATCCCACAGATAACAAGTATGTCAGAGACAGGATTTGAATTTAGGTCTTCTAGACTCAAAAGTTTTATATTCCACCTATTGCATGTATGACCACAGGATTAGAGTTTTTTTGGGTTTTTTTTTTTTTTTGCTTTTTTTGGAGGGGAGAAGGTAGGGAAATTGGGGTTAAGAGACTTGCCCAGGGTCACACTGCTAGTTTTTGTATTGTATACGAGGCCAAATTTGAACTCAGGTCCTACTGACTCCAGAGCTGGTGCTCTATTTACTGTGCCACCTAACCTCCCCTGGATTAGAGATTTAATGTTGGAAGGAAACTCAAAGTTCATCTAATCTAAATCTCCTCATTTTATAGTGAAGAAAAAAAAGGAGGCTCAAACATGGTAATTGACTTATCCAAGATATCACAGCAGAAGACTGAGAACAAGAAAAATTGGTAATTAGACTTTAGGTGACCAATGTTTTTATACATTACAACTGTCTCTTTAGGGAGATTCTGGGGCTTTAACCTGCGCTGGAAAAGTGGTGTCAGGGGACATCTCTCTCGGGACAAAAGCCTATTTCACCTCTTCCTTAAGGGTCATTTGAAGGTACAGATAGCATAAAGTACTTGTTTGTTCAGAAGGACATGGTAAGAGGCATTGTAGGGTAGTAAGTAAGGCACTAAGCCTTAGAATTAAGACTTGGGTTTGAGTTCTGCCGAACACATTCTAACCACGTGATCAAGGGCAAAACAACCACATGCTTAGACCGGGGGCTCCCCAAGTTCCCTCTATACAATAAATTAACTTTTGCTCAAGCTTTGCACTTCAGGAGATAGCAGCTATGAGGGCTGAGATTTAGGCCAAGCCTTCTGACCCCAAGTCTAATTTGTTTATTTCTGTGTTTGGTTTCCTGCACTATGCAACAACTGGGACCCATACCTTCTGATCACTCTTTGGGAGAAAAAAATAAATGTCTTCAGACTGGGTAGTGAAGGCTACACCTGTAGCCTCTTGTGAAGAGGAAGAAGGGAGAGACCGGGCTGCACCCCCAAAAGATACAGACTCATAGGAGGCAAGAGCATAGGATACAATGGTTGTCTTCAAGAAATGTTTCCCTTAGGGTACACAAATTCCCAGCCCACTGCCTGTCCCATTCCCAAAGAAGAAAGCCCCCCATCTATGAGTGGCTGGCCTTCAAGCACTGGTTGGCCCACTGCTTCTGGGTTCTCTGTTTGAGAAAAATTTCCATTGTTCCCACGTGAGCATTGAGGTCTGCATGTCCCTGAAGAAACCATTATAAAGTCCCAGAAGCATGAAAATAGGAGAGTAGATGAAAGGCTGATCAGAGGAAGGAAAAGACATTTTTTTTCTATTCTCCTACAGACTTCCTGCCCTTCTGTCTTTGGAAGTAGTCCTGCTTACTCACTTTGCTGCCTTCTTCTCTTTGATTGGCAAGAGCCATAGTCTCAAAACTGTGCCTATACAAACACAGACACAAACACACACACACACACACACACACACACAAACACGCATGTATGCAAATACAAAAACATGTACTCTTTTTCAAAAACAGGCAAATACTTGATGAGGGCAGGGAAAACACTAAAAATATAAAATGTATGGGGCAGCTAGGTAGTGCAGGGAATAGAGCACCAGCTGTGGAGTCAGGATGACCTCAGTTCAAATGCTGTCTCAGACACTTAATACTTAATAGCTCTGTGACCTTGGGTAAGTTACTTAACCTCAATTGCCCTGTCTTTCCCCCTCCAAAAAAAAAGGTAATTGCAGTCATTCAAATGAACACAACACCATCACACGCATATTAACATACTAACCCACACTACATACTCCAAAGAACATACACTCTTATGCATGTAGATCCACAAAAGTTTATGCACAACATTCAAACATCCACATCCACACCTTCATGCACACTAATGATCGTTAACAGTCCAACTCATTCACATCCAAACTCTCATCCATCCCCTCTCACATTTAATCACAAACTTATAAGTATAGATATGTGAATGAGATAAAAGCCTCCCCATACATATATATATATATATATATATATATATATATATATATATACACTTATACACATGCACACAAATACACTCATACAAACACACATATTTCTAAACCAAAATGTATGAGTCCCCAGCTATCACAGTACATTAATTTGCTCTCAGAACCATTAGCTATTCTGGGACATAGTAGGGGTTTCACTTTTGTTAGACAGGAGAAGATATAAAAGGTATCATAGGGTAGTGGACATAGTAGGGGTTTCACTTTTGTTAGACAGGAGAAGGTATAAAAGGCATCATAGGGTAGTAGTTTCAGATTGAAACTTAGGATACCAGAATCAACCTCCCAGTTCTGTCATTTTATAGTATTGACTAAGTCACTTAAACTTCTCTGGGCCTCAGTTTCTATCTCTGTACAAAGGGACTCTCCTTTTAAGGTGGGGTTTGAAGGGGGGGTGGTGAACCAGATAATAAATGATGTGGCTTCCAGTGCTAAGAATCTTAGCAAGAGTAACAGACCTATTGCTAAGGAATGCAGTTACCCTCTCTGTGTCCTTGGAAAGTAGTCCAAGGAGTGGCTCTGATCACGAGTTATGGAAACTCTGGAGTTTTTTGGATCTCAGTTAAAAAAAAAGTTATGAAATTCAGCACTCTCAGGGCACCCAAAGCTCCAAAGAGTCCAATTAAGGTATTGGCCCCTGCACTGAAGGAGTGCCTTTGGCCAGACAGAACTAGGACTCCCTAGGGACAGCCCCCATTCATAACCAAGCCAACTTCCCACCTTCCCAGCTTTCACCATGGGGCATTGTAGCCTGAATTACATAATTTTGTTTCTTTAGAACAGCAAAGATGTAGGACACAGGCTGTGTGTTGGCTCAGGGGCAGCTGAAAAGGAAGTATACTCTCCAAAGGAACCTTCTGTGTCCAGAAATAACAATAAAATACTTCACCTGGGAGGTGGCCCCCAGGCTGCTTCAGGAGGTAATGGGCCTGCCTATCTCTGGAGGTGTTCAAGGGAAGGCTTCAGAGGATACTGGGTGATCTATAATGTTGTAAAGGATAATGATTCCTTCAAGTACGGGTCAGACTAGAGAATGTCTCCAATTCAGAATAATAATAGTTGACATTTATATAATGCCTTATGGTTTAAAAGGCATTTTACATGTGTTATCTCATTTAAATAATTTTGTTTAAAATTTCATTGACATCTTTATATTATTTTATTTTATTTCTTACATCATGACCATTTTTTGAATATCTCATTGAATCTCCACAACCACATCGGATCTTCTGGGGGTGGAGACTGCTATACTGTTGTCATTCCTATTTCACAGGTAAGGAAAAATGTTAGTAATTTGCTCAAGGTTACGGAGCTAAGTATGAGAGATGATTCAAACAGGCCTTTGCTGACTCCAGGTCCAATGCTTTCTACCATGCCTTGCTATCACTAACACTAACAGGTCATATTTATGTTATGATCTAGTAGAAATAATGACCCTGGAATAAGAGGACCCTGGTACAAATCACAGTTTTACAATATATTGCTTGTGTTGACCAGAGGAAAATATCTGATCTGTTTTCTCATCTGCAAAATAATGAGATTCGACTACACAATCTTTATGGTTTCTTCCAATTGTAAATCTTTCATTGTTCTTAGCTTAGAAATTAAATTGAATTTTAGAGAAATGCCCAATTTCTTACAATTAACAAGTGGCTCAAATTTAGTTTTTTAACCCAGGTCCTTGATGTCAAGTCCCATGATCTTTTACTTTACAATAATGAATAGGAAGAGTACTAAAGTATCATTTGTTCCAACTTATTTTAAAAAGAAAGAAATAAGAACTATGATAGTTCAAATGACTTGTCCAAGGTGTCACAGAAGGAAGAGGTCAACACTTGTATACATGTATTTGGACTCCAAGTCCAGTGTTCTGCCCATTAGGCCAATACCTTTGAAGTTCCATCGAATCCCATCCAATTCTATGAATTTATTTCCAATAAAGGAGGTGGAAAGACTGGCTTAAAAATGTCTTCTCACTGGTGTGTAGAAAGTACATTGGATAATATGAAAAGAAGTCATGCCTGACTAATAATTCACAGCTTTCAAGCAAACTTGAATGGGTCATGCCAGAAGGGAACCAGACCAGACATCGGGAGAATCAGGGTCACAACTGTGTGAATGAATCCCTGACTGTATGACTTTGAGTACTTGAGTAAGTCACTACCCTTGATTTGTTTAAAAAAAAAAGTCGGACCAAATATTCCCTATAGGTACCTTCAAGTTCTAGTATCTTAATTCTAAAAAGGGAATAAAAGAATATGAATGTGAATGAACTCAACTGCAGATTTGGTATCAGAACTATTGAATTATAAGGAATTTTAGAGGTGACCTAGTTGACTCAAAATACCCCAATGTATGCATCTCTTATTCACAAAAGTATGTTCAGGACAGAGGGTAACTAGGTCTCAGTCCCACCTCTAGCATTCTCTGTTTTACAGCCTGATGTTGTGTGTTCTAAGATCTTCCCTTGCTCTAAATGTTTACATCCAATATTCTAACATCTCCTCCAGATCTAATAATATATAATTTTGTATAATGTCATGTGCTATAAAATCCTGTGTGCTTAGATCCTCTCCAGTTATGACAGCTCATGATTCTTGAACTCTAAAATGAAAGGAAAAAGCAAAGATAAGACACTCTTTCTTCAAAGGAAAGTCTGTGTTGTCAAAGAGGGAAATGAAATAAGAATGGTGAAATGAGGTAAAGTCAATCTGTTTGGCATTCGGTCTGTGGGTGGGCGTTTCAACAACAACAACAACAAAAAGACTGCATCTGGAGGCTCTACAAACATCGACAATATGTAAAGCAAATTAATTAATAACCCACTTGCTGCTACCAACTAAGTATTGGATTGAAGGACTCTCCAGAGGGGAAATACACGATACACCCTGAGTCATCATTTGGGCTTAATGAAATTTTGGAAATTAGTGCTGAAAGCCCTGTACTTCAGATGCAAGAGAATTCTCCTTTGAGAGTGCTAGTAAAAAAGAAGAGAGGAGGGGAAAGGAAGGGAAAAGAGGGAAGGGAAGGAGAAGAGAAGAGAGGAGGGGATGGGATGGGAGAGGAGAGAAGAGGAAAGGAGAGGAGAGGAGAGGGGAGGAGAGGAGAGGAGAGGAGAAGGAAGGGGAGGGGAGGGGAGGAGAGAAGAGAAGAGAGGAGGGAATGGGATGGAAGAGGAGAGGAGAAGAGAAAGAGAGAGAACAGAGGAAAGAAAGAGAAAGAAAAAAGAAAGAAAGAAAGAAAGAAAGAAAGAAAGAAAGAAAGAAAGAAAGAAAGAAAGAAAGAAGAGAGGGAGGGAGGGAAGGAAAGGAGAGAGAGACAGAGAGAGAGAGAGAGAGAAAAAGAGAGAGAGAGAGAGAGAGAGAGAGAGAGAGAGAGAGAGAGAGAGAGAGAGAGATTGAGAGAGAGGCCTTATAGCTGAAAAGACACTGAGAATATAGAATGTTAGGTGCTGGGAAGGAGGCACCTGAGACCATACAATAACAGAACTGGGAGGCTAGGCAGCACCATACATTATAAATTGTAAGAGCTTTGAAAATTCAATAGCACTTAGAATGTTAACAGTGAAAGGCACCTTATAAAATAGCATATCAGACCCTAAAGGAAACAAATTAAAAATGTGTTGGAGGGGCCTTTAGAACTAAGAATTTCCAGGTCAGAGGGCCCTTAGAACAAAGAATGTTAAAGCTATGAGAAAGGATCATAGAGTTAGGTCTAGAAGGGTTCTTAGCTGCCATCAAGTTTAATCCCCTCATTTTACAAATGAGGAAACTGAGTCTAAGAAACATTAAGTGACTTGCCCAAAGTTATACATCTAGTAAGCCTCTGAGAAAGCTTTTCAACCCAGATAGTCCTCATTCCACATTCAATGATTTTCCTTTACAGCACCATTTCAAACATAAAATAACAGCACTAAAAGGTTTCTTAGGACATGAATGGCAAGACCTAGAATGACCCTTAGAATATAGATTGTTCCAAATGGAAAGGGCCTTAGAATGAAGGATATTTAGTACATAGAATGCTATAATATTGTGCATTAGAAAAAGAAGAAAAGAATCATAGAGATATATATAATATATATAATACATATACATTAATATATATACAATATTAATATATGCATTAATATATACACACATATACACATATATACATATACATATGTATGTATATATACACATATACACATATATACATATACATATGTATGTATATATACACATATATGTATAACTTTCAATCTATCTATTAAGACCCTAAGCCCAGAAGTGGAAATTACTTATTCACAGTTTAATAGCAAGTTAAAAACATAGCCAGCAGTGATGCTCAGGTCTCCTAACTCTTGTTGCATTCCAGTATTCCCTTCATTCCTCAGGTGTGAGCCTCTCTATTCTTTTCTAGTCAATAATACAATTAAAAAGCTTTGTATATGGAGCAGCTTGTGTACAAGATAGAATTCTAGAGCATCTTTGGTTTGGCCATACAGATTAGATAAAATGCTTACTCTATGTTTTGAGAAGGGGAGGAGAAAGGAAGGATTAATTTGCCAACTCCATCACATGCTAGTCACTGACATGGTTGGACTTGGCTTGTATTGTCTAAGAAAATGCTTTTCCCAGCTCCTTATCTAGGGCCCTGCCTTTGTTATAGCAACAGATGTAAATCCCGCAAATACCAATGGAGGGAAGTCCTGCCTGGTGTGGAATTTCAGAATGTTATCTTAAGGGACTAGAAAATTTTCTGCCATAGAGCTAGGGGATCAGCAACTCAAAGCCCCAAGTGTAGATATCATTCTATTCTCTGTAAGGATCTAGAATAAAGAGGAATGAAATTTAAAATATAGAAATATGACATGTAATGACATTGAAGTCATTGGGTAGATAGAGACCTGGGCTTGGATCAAGAAGAGAAAATTGCAAATCCCACCTGAGATGCTAACTAGCTTTGTGACCCTAGGAAAATGACTTAACCTCTGTCTGCCTCAGTTTGGCATATGCAAAATGAGGAGAATAATAGTATCTGTTGTGGTGGAAGCATTTCAAAGAATTCAGAGTCATGACACCTCTAATCCAAGCATAGGCATTTATTGAGATTGACGCCTCTCATGAGGTGGGCTAACTTCCAAGAGGAACCAGCAACTTCAGAGAAAGCAAGATGGATTTTTATAGGGCAAAGATGCAATTACATAACAGAAACTATGAATATTAAAAAGGCAGGTGGGGATTTGTTAGGGAATTAGGTAAAAGGGGAGGGGTCCCAGCCAGAATGGAACTAAACATGTGATTACCCAAAATGCATAAAGAAAAACCCATTTGGGGGGTGTTGTATGTATGATAATGATGTTATAATAAGCCTCTTTCTGTCATAAGTTTACTCTAGGTCAGTTCTTTGTTATTACTGCACAGACACCTACTTAGAAAAAGTTCCTTCTATTGTTTTGGGGTCCACATCCTGCTTGGGCATCCTGGTGGTGCTGCTTTCTTACTGGATGGATTCTGTGGTCCTCTCTGAGACTAGATGGATATGGTTGTAGTTGAGTACATGAACCCACCTGCTGTTTCTGTGGGAAATGTGAGGAATGGGTCTGGGGACAGTGACTAGCTAGAGTCAGTGGCTGGGATCCCATCACATGGGCATGCCTGTTGTTTCTGTGAAAAATGACTTCATGGACACATCTGCTATTCTAGTGAGTGCTGAGACACATATGAAGAAATTAGGATGTTGTGTGTGTGGGGGGGTGGTGAGTGACTAGGTAGGAGCAGTGGGTCTGCTGTTCAGTGGGGCCTAAAAAGAAGTTAGATTATTGGGGCTAGAGGTAGCTTTGTTAGGATTCCATAAGCACCCACCTCTCTGTGGTCTTGTAAGGATAAAATGAGATAATATATGTACAGTGATTTGGAACTCTTAAAGTTCTATATAAATGCAAGTCATTTATCATCATCATCATCATCATCATCATCTTAATCAAATTCTCAGGAACATAAAGGGAAAATTCATGTTTGAAATAGAGAAGACCTTGACGTTGAAAGTAAGAAACATGGGACTGAGTCCTTGATCTATTACTTATTAGTTGCTTGACTTCAGATAAATCATTCACCCTTTCTGAGCCTTAGTTTATTAATCTGTAGGATGGGGATAAAACAAACAAAAAACTAAACCAACAAACAAAAAACTAAACCAACAAACAAAAACTTGGAATTATCTGCCTCCCAAAACTGGTATAAAGCTGACATGAAAGATTATAACTAAGATCTTTATAAATCAAGAAAAAAAAAAAAGAAGGTATTAACTGGATTGTTCCCCACTTCAGTGGAGTTGCATGTAACTTGTCATATCATCTAACTGAATTAGAAGAATTAATTTTATTAGTCAGACTTTTCTAGGGTCATTGACTTAATAATGGACTCTTTGCTGTTCCTTGCACACCACCCTCCATCTCTCAGCTCCTAGCATTTTTACTGGCTGACTTCCGTGTTGGAAACTCCCATCTCATCTGTCTGTTAGCTTCTCTGACTTCCTTCAAGTTTTGACCAGTCCCATTTTTTTTTCAAAAAGACTTTTTTCAATTCCCTTAATGCTGGTGCCTTCCCTTTGTTGATTATCTCCAACTTTGGTATAACTTACTTGTAAATAGATGTTTGCAGGCTCTCTTACCCATTATCCTGTGAGCTTCTCAAGATCAAGGACTACTTTTTGCTTTTCTTTGTACCCCCAGTGTTATTAATGAAGGACAACAATCAACCACCATGTTTAGTATACTAATCCCTTGGCATGTAATTGGTGCTTAATAAGTGCATTTTGTCTTGACTTGTCTTATGAATTGTCATATGACCCAAAGTAGTACCTACTCTACTCTGGGCCCCAGTTCCTTACTCTGTAAAGTGATAGTGTTGGATTAAATTCTTCCTCCTATTTCTGAACTACTATGATTCTATGATCTAGGGGCAGCTAGCGAGCACAGTATATAGAGTGCTGGGCCTGGAGTCAGGAAGATCTGTATTCAATACCTCAGACATTTACTACCTGTGTGATCCTGAATGAGTCACTTAATTTTGTTTACTTGAGTTTTCTAATCTGTAAAATGAAATTGAAAAGGAAATGGCAAACCACTCCAGTATCTCTGCCAAGAAAAGACTAAATAGGGTCACAGAGAGTGGGATACGACTGTAAAAGGACTGAACGACAACATGATTCTAAGAATCTATTGTGCTTGGATCACAGCAGAAATATATCTGCTCTAGAGAGGCAAAAAGGATTGGACCCTGAACTCACTGAGTCTAGAGCAGGTGAGATCACCCAGACATCTATTACAATAATCCAGACAGGAAGCTATGACAACCTCAATACAAATTTCTCAATGATCTAAGCTGAAAAAAATTGGAATGGGAAGCTTTTAGAGAAAATGGGTTCCCCATGTCTGGAAATCTTCAAGGGGTATGTAACTTCTTGTCAGAAGGATGCCAACTTCAGCTACAGGTTGGACTGGAAGTCCTTTGAAGCCTTTCCAGATCTGAACTCCCAAGGTTCTAGAGGGGAGCTTCACTGGAAAGGCTTGAAAGCTCAGGAAATCATCACATTAACAGCAACAAGAAGAAACATTCATTAAGTACCTACTATGAGTTAGGAAATGTGCTAAGGATTGGGGCTGGAGGAATGAATTCTGACCCCATTGCAGCTCACTATAATCACATGAAGGTTTTAGTGAAGGGGTTAGGAGTGAAGTCAGGAGAGAGGCTTTGGTGAGTTGGGTTGGTCCTAAGTCATCTAAATGAAATGGTAGAAAAAGTGCTGGATTTGGAGTCAGGAAGACCTCCATTCAAATACTCTCTCATCCACTCACATCTTGGTCTCAGTTTACTCATCTATAAAATGTGCATAATAATATCAATTAACTCATAGGATTATCGCAAGGATCATATAAGATCTTATGTGCAAATCACTTTGCAAACATTCAAGTGACATATATGATAGAAATTATTATTACTTAGCTCTTAGAAAAGTTGCTTTAATTCTTTAGGCAGGAGCTAATGAAGCTCTGAGGAAGTGTGTTAGTACCATAGTTAGACTGGTTTCTGGATAAATACTGTAGAGCTCTTCCTAACAGCTTCAAAACTCCCATCTCCTCCAGCATGGTGCTTTGCACCAACAGTCACTCAAATACCGAAAAGTTTCCAGTCATTACTAAAATTTCAAATAATCTTCTCCAACCCCTATAGAAAACCAGTAGGGTTGGCTATTTTTTATTTGTTTGTTGGTTCTATATATACACATACACACATTCTCATGTGTATGTACATGCACACATGGTTGGTTGGGTATCGTCCTTCATTCTCAAAGAGGACCAAAAATGAGATCATTATGCTAAAGTCAAGTTTTAATGTATCCAACTATGGCTGATCAGTCCAATATGAGGTTGGAATGTTCTACCTTAGGTTGAGCAAAAATAGTCCTTGTGAACATTTGGGGTAGATTCTCCAAATCTGCGCATACTGAGTTTCCTTTGAGCTACAGAGCACAAAGCACAGCACCTTTTCTAATGTGGGCATGCCATGCTGAACAGTCCTCTGCCAATGTCTCCATATCCCACAATCAATTCCAAAATTAGAGACATATATACACACATACACATACTGCTTTAATTAGCTCTGTTTGTTCCTGAGTGCATCCCTTTATCCGCACCCAGATAAGAAGATAATCACTCATGGTTTTAGGACACTTGAAATAACACAAAATGCTTTTCTCACACCTACAATTGGCATTTCTAATATTACCCACCCACCCCCATTTTACAGATGAGAAAACAAAAGCACAAGAGAGAAAAAGTGACTTGCCAGGAGCTCCTGGGTCTGACCCAGCTTGTTGTGGGAGGCAGCTCTTTTGTTCCCTAATCCTGATTCAACTCTTCCTGGTTGTCTTAGAGAAAAAAAGGGAGGGAGCCATAACACCTGGTATAGACAGGCAGTTCTTAATGCCAAAATGATAACAGAGTGAGTCAAATGGACCAATAGTGTGTATCACCACAATTTCCCTAGGGATAATACACCTCTTCTCAACATGCAAGACCATCCCTACTTTTTAATCTCTTTACGCATGCACAGATGCAAGGATCTTTCTCCCACTCCCAAAACCTCCTTCCCCCCCACAATTTCTTAGGTCTGCATGAACACTGGAGTCATTTCCAACTCTATATACTAATATCCCCCCCAATTCTAATATTCTGTGTTCTATAATTCTAACATTCTCAGTATCCTTTCAGGTTTAAATATATTTTCTTTTAATTTAATGTTATATTTTTCTATGTTCCTTTGCAGTTCTAAGTTCCTATGAATATGTATATGTTTAAGTGGTTGTTTCAGTCCTTACTGTCTTAGGTTGAGGCCTGCTATATTTTAACACCCCTGGGGTTCTCTAGTCTGAATGTGTTCTCAAATCTCTCTTCTGTGCTATAGGTTCAAGCCCTTACTGAAGTAATTCAATGCCCTACCCTCATCGTAGGGAGCCAGTGACTATTTCCTCAATTCCAATTAACCACTTAAAATTGAATTGGCTTCTACAAAGATATATCTGCTTCAAATATATAGCAAGACTCCTACAAACATTTCTCAGCAATACCTTGGAGAAATAATATCCCCTTATATCACCTTAGTCTCAGGGAAGTAAGAGGAAATAGGGCCATAGTTTAACTAAGTTCCTAAATAGCAGTCCCACCAAGTTGAAGTTCAAAGACCAGTGGGGTTAGCAGTTCTATTTCTGGGGTCCCCAAGACCTGAAGGAAGGGGGAAAAAGAAGGAGGCATGAGAATCCTTCCTTTTTCATTACTCTACTGACTATGATCAAACGAAGGGAGAAAAGGAAAGAGAATAATATTTTCATAGTGCCTTCTCTGTCCCAGGCATTGTGCTAAGCACTTTACAAGTATTACCTAATTTGATCCAAACAGTAACCCCATGAGATAAGTGATATTATTATCCCGATTTTACAATCAAGGAAACTGAGGCAAACAGAAATTAAGTGGCATGCCCAGGTCAACAAACGACTAAGTGTCTGAGGTCAAATTTAAACTCAAGTCTTCTTAACTTCAGTCTCAGCACTGCATCCATTCCACCTGTGTCCACCAAGAGTCCTCCAAAAGAATCCATTACCCTTAAACACAAATGAGAAAGAAGTTCAAAGAATGCTGAATTGAGAATTTATAAAGCCATAGGCAGTTCTGGCTGTATGTACAATGGAAAAACACTGGTAGGCCAGCATAGAATTCCGATTCACATTCCAGTCATCCAGGCTTCCAGAAACAGATTCTTACAAACTTCCAGGAGTGATGCCATCTTAGAGGATCTAGGTATGTGCCAAACCCCCATTACATATGAGTGGGGGAAAATAAAAGCATACATTTACCACTTATTATATGTATAAAACACTGTGTGAAATGCTTGGGGTATGAGTAGATAGGTAAGTTAGTCCCTGCACTCAGGGAGGCTTATATTCTAACAGGGAGAAACAATATATAGAGGGAGGTCAAAAGCTGAGTGGATGAAATATCTCAGTGATTCTCAGTGTAAACTGGTAAAACTCATGGTAATTTTCTTAATGTTCCTATTGATAAAAATCACATACATTTCTGATCTTTAGTCATCTGATAGTCCCAAGGATTTCAGTGGAAATAATTTTCTTTTATGTGTCTTCAGCATGTGTGACTAATCTGGAGGTTATGGTGGGATTCAGCTAAAGAGATAGTTGTTAGGTACAGGTTCCATTAGCATTCCTCCCCTTGCCCAATGGCTATGGGAGAAGCAGAGCTGGTGGAAGGAGATGGAAGGGTATAGGGGTTGATGTTCTTTTCTTTTTTTTTTTTTTTTAAAGCAATTGGGGTTAAGTAACTTGCTCAAGGTTACACGGCTAGTCATGATTTATGCGTGGGTGCTCATTTTCTGAGGCCGGATCTGATCTCGGGTCATCCAAACTCCGAGGCCGGCACTCTTACTCACTGCGCCACCTAGCCGCCCCTTTAGGGCAATTGGGGTTAAGTAACTTGCCCAAGGTTACACGGCTAGGTTTTTGTTTGTGCGGATTAAGTGTCGGAGGCCGGCTCCGAACTCAGGTCCTTCTGACTCCAGGGCCGGCGCTCTATTCACTGCGCCACCTAGCCACCCCCTGATGTTATTTTCAATATCTATTTCCTCACTATAATTAAACAATGTGGCCACTCTACTCAACATTCAAGCTCAGACTCTATTAGGTATTTCAGGTGTGTCAAGCCCCAAAGCTTTGGGCTTGAATGCAACTACAGAAGGTTGCATGAATTATTCTCTCTTATGTACTTGGAATAAGAGACTCTGGAACTCAATATGCAAATATATTCAAATTACATGTAAATCATGCTACTTTGGGATTTTTAAAGGGGAAAAATATATGGCAGTCATAAGTGAAGGGTACCACCCTCTCTAGGAAATTATGTCTCCTAAGTATAACATTTCCAGATGATGTTATATCACCTTAATCCAAAATGCCAAGCCGGACATGGTGTCTTACTCCATTACTTGAGAAGCTGAGGCTGATGAATCTTGAGCTCATGAATTCTAAGCTGTGTAGACTAGACTAATCAGGTGTCTGAGCTAAATTCAGCATTAACATAGTGAGCCTCAAAGGATTTAGAAGGTCACTAGGTTACCCAAGGATGCTTTGGATAACAACCTTGCAGACCAGGTTGGAAACAGATCAGCATCAAGGTTCCCATGATGATCAGGGCCTTGAGTGGTTTCTGCATTTCCAGCATGTATGAGAAAAGAAAAACCAAGACTTTAAAGGAAAAAAAATGCCTGTATCTTCCTAGGGATCAAGATAGGCAATCAAGTGTCCATTTGGTTTACCATTGAATAAGATATCTTCATCAGTGGTAAGTTCTCTACCACTGACAGGCTTCTAGAAAATGTTGGATGACCATCTGTTAGGGAAATTGAAATGAGGAATCATGCATTGGAAAGATGTGAGTCTTTTAACTCTGAGATACCAGTTTGCTATGAAAGTAGGGTTGTAGACATCTGGAGATTGTGATTATCTTGCATCCTACTTCATGGACTGGAGGCCTCTACTCTCCCATTCCCTACCACCTGATTCTGTTATGGTACATGGCTTAGTCTTAGGGATCCATTTGTATTCTTGGAGAGGGGGAAGGAAGGAGGTAATCCATGCCTCTGAGCCCAAAACCTCAGCACTTAATGGAAAAAGGATATTTAGAGTGAAAAGTTCAAGTCTTAATTTTGCCATTTGAGTGCTATGTGGCACAGCATCCTTAGAATAAGGAAGGAGTGAGTTCAAATCCTGCTTTTGATACTAGCTATGTGACTTGGGAGAGTCACTTAATGTCTACCAGTTTTCTCATCTGTAAAATAAGAATAATAATAGAACCTACCTCACAGTAGGTGTGGTGAGGGTCCAATGAGACAATAAAGTGTTCTATAAAGCTGAAGGTGCTACCAATCATATTGTTGTTATTGTCTTTACCTTCATCATCGTCATCATCATCATCATCATTTCTACTACCATTTAGTAAATGATTTCTCTGGTCATCAGTTTCATCAAAGTAAAATTAAAAGGCTTCAATAAATTGCCTCTTAGCGTGTTTGAAACTCTATGAGAATACCATGTTAAGGGCGACCCAGTCAACCCAGATTCTTGCTTGTTTATATAACAGCAGCCAACAAGTACATGAGCATGGGAACAGTCAACATCCACTCTGTACCTCAGTTTCCCTGTAAAATGTAGGATCTGGATCAGGAGTAGGAGCTCTTAATCTCTTTGGTGGTCTGGTGGATTTATTCTCAAAACAAAGTTTTCAAATGTAAAAAAAATGCATAGAGTTACAAATGAAACTAATTAAATTAATAAAGCTACTGAAACATATATATGCACAACATAAACATACTTTCCATGGGATTTACCATCTAACAGGATGAGACAAACACATAAACATCATTATAAAATAAAATCATAAGACTAACTGCATGAGAGTATAGCTTGTTATGTTAATTCAGATGGAGTAATGACAATTTCTCTTTAGTGCAACCAAAGATGGTACCATGGAAGAGTTGGCATTAGATCTCCATCTTTTTGTTGTTAAATGACCAGTTATGATAAAATAACAGAAAAGGAAAGTGGGGAAGGAAAAAGAGGATATTTCAAACTTATTTTAATTCTTATCAGATTTTACCTGGACAAAAATACCACTGGGGTGAGTGGAGGGAGGGGCCCTGTAAAATATGTTCCCCTCCCAATTCCCAACCCTTTGGGATGGCCGTGGGCCCAGGCCCCACAGCCAGTAATAATGGCTTTGGATAACTCTGTATAAAGCCAGCCCTGACAGATGTTGGTTTCTTTCCACTGTTCCTGGAAGCATAAACAGCTCTTTAAAGAGAATTGCACAAGAGTACAGAAGTTCTTTTAATTTTAGGTGTGACTTTGAAACAGAGTCAAGGAACAAAGAGTGGGTGGGTGGGGATCAAAGTGAGTTTGGTTACTGGTCTCTGGAGCAGTTCTTCCATCAAGACAGTTGCTGAAATTCATCTCTCACCTCTTTATTACTAGGTTTTCTTCGGCCCACTACTCCTTAGCAAATAAATAATCTATTTTTACTCACTTCTCTGTCTCTTGTCCATCCTGAGAGTCATATCCTTCCTTCCTAAATTGGTAGCATATTGTTGGATTGTTTTGTTTGGTCTTAATTTAAACTGAAGGAACTTAAGAAGATAGAATGTTAGAACTGGAAAGGACCCTTCAGAGCAATATGCTTTAATCTCCTTATTTTACATAGGAGGAAATTGAGGTCCAAAGGAGAGAAAGGACATGCCAAGGTCACCCAGGCTGTCCCATGTTTCCTGACATTTGCTCTAATGTACTTTTCATCATATCATTCCACTATTTCATGTATTTTAGAGGATATCCCATAGGGCATATATTAAGTACTTCCTAAAAATAAGGAACTTAGGATACAAAGACCAAGAGAAAACAGTTTCTGGCATCAAAGAGGGAGGAAGAGATGAGGTAGTACTTGCAGACAAGTAAATATAAAGTACTTTGATTACACTAAGGTTTTTGCACTCTGTTTTATCCCTGGCAAACTTCCCATTCGTGATCCTTTCAAATGGATTAAGAAAAAAATTTCTTAAAACCTGGTTTTTATATTGTGATTACATTCTGGGGCTGTTGACTGACTGATTCTATGCCTCCAATATAACTATCAACTGAGGTGTTCCCCTGTCCCTTCCATGATGCTTTACACTTTGTGATTGAATTCTGGTTTTTTTCAGTGTCCCACCATTTGCTGAATAAAACAAAGAAGTCATCTTGTAACTGATTGAGAAAAATCAATCATTCTCCATGGGCCTATGGATAAAAACATCAAGTCATTTCAGGAGTAGAAAACTGCAGCATCAAGAACATTTTGTAAAAGAAGATGTTTGTGGCTGTTCCGGAGGTCAGCAGTGGAGTTGGGTGTGTTAACCCAGAAAGGTTATAATGTGCCTTCCTCCCATGATTATATTATCAGTGAGACTAAACAAGTAGGAGATAATTTTCTGAGACGGTGGAAGAGAGTTACACTGAGGATAGGTAGGTTTAGCAAGATAGTTAACTGAGGAAGGAGGATACTTCAGTGAAAATGGTCTCTCATAGCAATGACTGATAGCAGAGGAAAATACTGGCTATAGGCTTATTTTATTATTATTATTTTTATTATTTTGCTGAGGCAATAAGGGTTAAGTGACTCACTCAGGGTCACACAGCTAGTAAGATATCAAGTGTCTGAGGACAGATTTGAACTGAAATCCTCAACTCCAGGGCAGTTGCTCTATCCACTGCACAACCTAGCTGTCCCCTGCCTATAGAATTATGAAAGGACTTTTGAATTTGGCACACACACACATTATTTCTTGCATTTGTGTCAAACTATTATTATACTCCAAGTTTGAGACCACTCTTCCCATGGATACTGAATATATTTATGAAAAAGTGTATCCTTGCTTTTAGGGTGTAATATATCAATTATTTTTATATCACCTTAATAAATGTCTTTTATAAAAGTTAATTAAGTCCACTTGCTGATTGAAATGGCAAAAATATTGGAAGTGGGAACTTGTAAGCTATATTAGTTAGGAGTTATAAGCACAAGTTTGCCCCTAAGAACCTTGGGGTAGGTATTAGCAATCTGTTAGGAGAGTCACCCTTGAAAACAAGTGTAAATTGGAGGGGGTAGTCAAGAAGGAGCCTTAAATATCAAAATAGTAATAGAAAGTAATTTTAAGAGGGAGAGAGTGCAAATAATTATGTGTAGGAAGTGGGTAGAGCAAGGAAGGCCCTATGAGATAGCTGAAAGTGAGTTGTGCTATGCCCAAAGGGTTATAAAAATGTGCATTCTCTTTGACCCAGCAATACCACTTTTAGGGCTGGATCCCAAAGAGATCATAAAAATGGGAAAAGGACAAATATGCACAAACATATTTATAATAGCTCTTTTTGTGGTGGCCAAAACTGAAAATTGAGGGGATTCTCATCAATTGGGGAATGACTGAACAAATTGTGGTATATGAATGTGATGGAATACTATTGTGCTTCTAAGGAATGATGAACTGGCAGACTTCAGAAAATCCTGGAAAGACTTATATGAACTGATGCTGAGTTAAGTGAGCAGAACCAAGAGAACATTGTTCACAGAAATAGCCACAGTGTACAATGACTGATTTTGATAGACTTCTCAGCAATGCAAGGACCTAAAACAATTCCAAAGGACTCATGATGGAAAATGGCATCTATATCCAAAGAAAGAACTATGGAGTCAGAATGCATAGCAAATCAAACTATTTCCTTTTTTGTCTTATTTTGTTTTATTTTTATTTTTCCTGTCTCATGGTTTCTCCCATTCATTATAATTCTTCTATGTAACATGCCTAATGTGAAAATGTATTTAATAGGAATGTATGTGTAGAGCCCATATCAGATTGCATACCATCTTGTAAAGGGAAAGGAGAGGGAGGGGGAGAAAATTTAAAACTTATAGAAGTTAATGTTGAAAACTAAAAATAAATAAATTAAAAATTTTTTAAAAAGGGAGTTGTGCTCACAAAGCTATGGATTCCATGACATAGAATTGGAGAATTGAGTACATTCCTGACATGGGAGACCAGTTATACCATGAATTGTTTATTTTTGCATGGGGTACAGCTAGTAGATAGAATAATTTGACTAGAACATAAAATACACAAAGATTGTTATATCAGATAATATTGGAAACATAGAGAGAAGGTGTGTTTGAGAGCATGTAGCGGCAAGCGCCCCAATATCCCCAGGGTGACTGCCAACACAGGTTCTTAGATCTGCTTCTCAAAAGGAAAGCAACTCAAAATGGGTTAACAAGCTTACTTTAATCAAACAAACACACATTACCTAGTTCAGGGGAAAAAGGTCAACACCCCGAACTTCAGAGTTACAGAACTTACAGATCAAACAGACAGGCTTCCAAACTGTCCAACCATTAAATCAATACCAAATCACAGTTACCAGAGAGGGAAGCATCAACATCTGGGTTTTCAAAGCCAGGGGGCTCTCAACAACGGCTTCCCAGAGTCTCATCTGGTCAAATCACACAACACTTCTCAAAGTGAGCCCCAAAGCAAAGCCCCTCATCAGAGTTTATATAGCCTTCTCCTGGCTCAAAGATTGTAACAACCTCCTTGACCCACTGCCCAATCATACAGCATCAAGGTGTGGTCATTCCTGAAAACCAAGCCTCCCACCACAGGCTCCATGTGACCACATTCAGCCTATTAGGAGGCAGAGCATATTTTCAAGTCAAGGAAGGTTTTCAGAGTCTCTTAAAGCCAATCAAAGTCTCTTAAGCCAATCAAAGGGCCTAGGGGCAGGGAAGATCTTTAAATCTGCATTTCCATTACAGAGCACTAAAAGTTAGGCTAGAGAATAATGTTATCCTGGAGGAAATATGGTGACATTGTTTTGAATAGAGAGGATTACTTAGACAGATCTCTCTTTCACTAGAGGAATATCAGCTGTTTTTAGCTTCATGGAGGATAGATTACAAGGGGAAAAACTAATTAGAAAGTCTTTGCAGTCGTTCCCATGAGAAGCAGTGAAGGCCGAAACCTTCCTTGTGTGAACTTACAGAAGGGGGCAGACGGTAGAAACATGGTAGAAGATAAAATATGTAAATATGATATACCAAACATATTCCATTTCTCTAGGACTTTTAGGTTCTTAGATGATTAAAATAATAATCACTGAGTCTGTGACAAAATAGAAAAAAAATAAACTATTTTTTTTCACTTAAACAAATGATTATGCCATTTGGTTTCACCCTTGCTTTCAAGATGGTTGGGGTAGGAATGTGTTGAGCAAAGGAAAGTTTGGTGTTATGACATTGGATCCCAGAAAGATAATTAGGGCTAGTTAATTGGGCCTATGCACATGGTGGTATGGGCTGGCAGAGAGTCATGAGGAAACTTGAACTTCAGGGAAGAAGTAACCTCCATTCTTTACAGGAAATATGCCCTAGGACAAAGACCAATTTATCTCCTGCTAATCATGGCTCTGCCTCCCCATCTTTGTTCGTGCTGTGCTCTAGCCTTCAAAAGCTTTTCTCTGACTCATCCCCCTCCCCAACTTCTGCCTTTGGCCATCCTACTGTATAGGTAATAGTATGAGATCATGAAAGAGCTTTGGATTCATATTCTAGGTCCAATCGTTATGAGGTATACAGTACAGTATTGAGGAAAGTCATCTGTGAAGTGCATTTTGTCTATAAAATGGACATAATTATATTCCTTATAGGATATTTATGAGGAAAGTGGTATATAGACCTTAAAGTAATGTGTGCTCAGGGCGGCTAGGTGGCGCAGTGAGTAGAGCGTCGGCCCTGGAGTCAGAAGGACCTGATTTCGGATCTGGCCTCAGACACTCAGACACACAAACAAAAACCTAGCCAATTGCCCTCCAAAAAGCAAAAAAAAAAAAAAAGCAATGTGTGCTCTGTAGAGCCATGTGCATATATACACATAATATATGTAATGTAGTGTGTAATATATGAATTTAATATAGCATTCATATATGTGGATACAGTAAATTAATAAATATATACATAAACATGTATGACTGTACACACAGCATATTATATATGTATACACAGGGCACCTAGGTGACATAGGTAGAATACAGGGGCTGGAGTCAGGAAGTCTCATCCTCCTGAATTCAAATCTGGCCTCAGAAACTTACCAGCCCAGTGACCCTGGGCAAGTCACTTAACCCTGTCTGCCTCAGTTCCCTCATTGGTAAACTAAGAGAAGGAAGTGGTCAACCATTCTAACATCTTTGCCACAAAAGCTCCAAATAAGATCACAAAGACATGGACACAAATGTAACAACTGAACAATACCATGTATGTAATAGCATGTATGGGTTTTGTGTTGGTCCAGAGTTAATTTTGTAGGTTAAGTATAGGGAGTGCTACCAGAGATCAGTACTTTCTGAGTGTGTAACTCACAGTCTTTGAGAATTGTTTGAGGCCCTGAGAGCTCCAGTAGCCTAGGTCACTCACAGCTGTATGCCAGGGATCTTATTTGAGGAGGGGTCTTCTCAAGTCTCAGGCCAGTTTTTTTTCTTTTAATCTGCTGCATCAGGTTGCCTCTCACTGTTACAAATATGAGGCATTATTATTGCTGCCCATTCCTGTCAAGACCCAGTTCATGTACTGTCTACTACAGGGAGTCTTCCCTGATCCTCTCCCCCTTTGATTTTATACTTCTTTAGTTTATGGGATGACTGAAAGGTGCATAATATCCTCAGTGTAGAAAATTCCCTCCACCAATGCACATTGTAATGCATCTATGACTTTGCATATAAGTTCGAAGGTGCTGATGTTTGAGATACATACCAGTTAAGTGACTTGCTCAGGGTCACAAATCTAGATCTGAACCCAATTCTTTGTGACTCAGAATCCAACAATTTAGCTACATTGTCATATGTCTCTTTCAAAATTCTGTTAACTTATTCTTTAATAAGAGTTCAAATAGTTCCCATTTTTAGAGGAATTTCAGGTATATATACACACATATACATATATACATATATGTGTATATATACAAATATACGTGTGTGTATATATATTATTATATATGTATTATATATATATTATATGTATATATATGCATTATATATGTATTATATATGTATTATATATATTATATATATAATATATATATATATTCATTTGTTACTAACCTAGGCCAAGGATGTCTAGGTAATACTGGTAGTTTAGTTTTGAAAATGGAATAAAAGGAAATACCCATAGTCCATCTAAAATATAGGGAAAGAAGGTTTCCTTAGCCAAAGAAAGCAAAAGACTTTCAAAGCAGGGGCAGGATATTCCTTGGGGAAATGGTTAATTCAGTTGAACAAATTTTGCTAAGATTGGTCATCCACTGTTGATCATATTGCTGGTATTTTCTTGTCTAAAGGCTCAGAGTCTGATCAGAGCTGTGTGTGTGTGTGTGTGTGTGTGTGTGTGTGTGTGTGTTGTGTGTTGTGTCTATGTGTGTCTATGTGTATGTCTGTGTGAGTTGTGTACCAATGAACTGGTGTGCATATATCTTTTGTGTATATAGATGTTAGTCCCCTGATCCAATTATTCCTCATCTTTAGGAAGGCTTCAATACATTTTAAGGAAAAGAATTAGCTCCTACCACATGGTCAAGGATTGTGGTATACGCCCCCAGTACCACAACAACTCTGTGACGCAGGTGGTATTTATATACTCATTATATAAATGAAGAGACTAAGTTTCCAAGTCCAGGGACATGAAATCACTTACCCAGGGTCACACATCTATTTATTACCAGTCACTAACATATGGATAAATAGTTAGATACACCTCTCTCTCTCTCTCTCTCTCTCTCTCTCTCTCTCTCTCTCTCTCTCTCTCTCTCTCTCTCTCTCTCTCTCTCTCTCTCTCTCTCTCTCTCTCTCTCTCTCTCCCTCTCTCTCTCTCTATTTCTTTCTCTAGCTACATATTTGTGAATATTTTATCATTCCCCACTAGATTTTGGGCCCTTTCAGGTCAGTATTGATGATTTTGTATTCTTTCTTTTTCACTCCTGAAATTCCCTGTCTAGGGTCCTGCATATAGGAGGTGATTTATAAATTTGTCTTAGATGAACAAGTTAATGAATGAATACTTTGTAAAGCATTAACCTTCTATTTTCTTCTTCTTTGTGTTAAGCAATTAGGCTAAATTATTTTGTCATCAGTGTGACTGGTTGTGTAAGGAGAAAATTTATTCTGCCCTAGATAGCAAGAGATAGGAGGAAACATGCTACAGTGAAAAGAAGATTGAGTTGGCTGACCTAAGTCTTGAATTTGAGTTACTGCTTTTACCACTCCCTTGTTACATGACCTTGAGCAAACTATGTCACTTGTTCGAGCTCTAGCTTAGTCCACTGTCAAAGGAGGGGGTTGGACTACATGACCTTTAAGGTCCCTTCCAGACTTAACATTCAGCTGCTCTAATCTATGTTCTAAGGTCCCTTCAAGCTCTGACAATCTATGAGTCTTTAAATGCATTTTCAGAAACAACAAATGATTTCTTCCTCTATTATTTCTTAAGGATGATTGACTTTGTTCTTAGAGTCTCATGTATTTGTTTCTCATGAGAAAAATTAAATAATAGCCCAAGGAGGCTTATTTTCAAAGGAATAGTGTGAAAAAATGCAAAGACAAAATAATACAAAAAATTCACCCCATAATGTTTTCCTTCTTTTCTTTGTGTCACAGATATTCACTTAATCCCAGGTATTTGCACCAGGGAAATGTTGAAGGAGGACATCTAGGTTGAAACATGACTGCCTAGTTCATAGAGATATTGTAAACAAGACCTCCACACCCATCTCCTCTTTGCCGGGGCCCCAGTGAAGAGCTCAATTCAAAGGAAACCAGGCTGTCTTGGGAAGCAAAAACAAACAAACAGAAACACGGTCTTCTAAAAGTTTGACTGCGGACTCTGTTATCTTGCAGACTGCTTCCTCAGACTGAATATGTGTCTACTTACTCCAAGTTTTCAACAGCAATAGCTCTGAAGTAGGTTTATGCTAAGTACAGCAAAGAAATATTGCATAGTGGGAAAAGTATGATTATGTTAAGACAGAAGAGCTAGGCTTCATATGAGCTTCTGGAAATCTCTAGTGACTTTCAAGTAAATTCCTTATGTTAGGTCTCAGTTTCTTCGTCTATAAGATAAGGACATTGCATGAGATGATTACAAAGACAATTTATTGTTATTGAGAGATTTTCCCTAAATTCACTTCTATCTCAATGTTTTATATTCTGGGTGGCAGAGTAAGGCAGGTAGGTGTTGTAGTGTAGAGTGATGGGCCTAGAGTCAAGAAGACTTCTCTTCCTGAGTTCAAATCTGACTTCAGAAATTTACTATCTGTGTGACCCTGGGCAAGTCACTTAACCCTTTTGCCTCAGTTTCCACATCTGCAAAATGAACTGGAGAAGAAAATGGCAAACCACTCCAGTATTTCTGCACCCCCAAAAATATAAATGGGGTCATGAAGAGTCAGACATAACTGAAAACAACTGAACAATAAAATGAATAATTGGAAATCAGGGCAGATAAATGTAAAAGAAAGTAAATCATTGTTCAAATACTTACTAACTGTGTGATCCTGGACAAGTCACTTGACCATTCTGTGGCTCAGTTTCTTCATCTATAAAGTACGGTGGGTAGAATTAATGTCTGCTGGAATCTGTTCTGCTTTCAAATCAATGATTCTATGTTAAGATACTTCCCATCTATCTCCAAAATCTTATGATACAAAGAAAGATCACCTGAGCAGGTCAGTTGGAACCTGGACAAACATTCCTTCTTTATTTTATTTGACTCTGTGAATGCATTTTCAAAAGCATAACGATTGCAAAATTCAGTCAAAAGTAAAAATAAGCAGTCATAGCTACCATTACTCTAGTGCTTTCTGCCCGACAAAGTACTTTAAAACCATTATCTCATTGGAAGTCCACAATGGCCCTCTAAGCAAGGCAAAACAGGGGTTATTATTCTTGATTTACAGATATACATTCTCAACAACTACTTCTTGCAAAAAAATGGCATCAACATTTATAAGAAGGAATAGCTAAGAAAGTGATTGTGAGGGAATAAAAAGGAGGTAGTAGGAACTTAGGGGAAAGTAATCCTGAACTACGGGAGAGATAACCGTCAGTAGTTTTAAGAAGATGCCAGGGATAGGTAAGTTTGCGTAGGGATTCTGTTTTTATTGATGTTGGGAAACTCAAGTTTTTGGGGTCCCTCGAGCAAAGGGAAAAGCATTTCAATATGGAATGCAAAGTTGAAAGATAAAATGTTAAAATTGGAAGAGATCTCAGAACCTAAAATATCAGAGCTGGAAAGGGACCGCAGGAGAGAGATCATTAGAATATAGAATTTCAGAGCTACAAACAGGACCTTTAAGTGTTTAAGTTCAGAACATATGGAACCTATGTTTGAATTATATTCTCCTTATTAATGCATGGGTTCTCACCCTGTGATACACACAGGGCCTTGAGGAGATGCTTTGGTGGGGCAGTGAGATAGGGTGGAAAAATGTCATCCTTACAAAAATATTCAGAGAATCTGTTTTGTAGTTGCAAAAAATTGGACATCGAGGGGATGCCCATAAATTGGGGAATGACTAAGCAAGTTGTGGTATATGAATGTAATGGAATACTGTTGTTTCATAAGAAATGGTGAGCAGAAAGAGTTAAAAAAAAAACCTGGAAAGACTTACATGAACTGATGCTGAGTGAAGTAAGAACCAGGAAAACAGTGTACACAGTAATAGCCACACTGGGTAATGATGAACAATGATTGACTTAGCTCTTCTCAGCAATACAAGGATCAAAGATAATTGCAGAAGACTCATGATGGAAAATGCTATTTACATCCAGAGGAAGAACTATGGTGTCTGAATACAGATCAAAGCATACTATTTTCACTTTGCCTTTTTTCTTTCTTTTTTTCCCTCTTTGTTCTGATTCTTCTTTTATAACATGACTAACATAGAAATATGATTAATACGGTTGTATATGTGTAAACTTTATCAGATTGCTTCATATCTTGGGGAATGGGAAGGGAAGGAAGGGAGGGAGAAAAATTCAGAACTCAAAATCTTATAAAAGTAAATGTTGAAAATTATCTTTACATATAATAGGATAAATAAAATACTATTAGGTGGGGGAATGACATCTTTCTTTTCATTTCTCTAATAGAAATTAAGTATTTCCTTCAATTAAATACTACCCCCTCCCCCTTTAAAGGGAGTTTATTGATTTCTGCAAAGTACCAAAACAGTTTATGACACAAATAAAGTTGAGAGCCCCTCTCTCAATGGAATAAACATTGGCCCTTGCTATATCAGAGAGAAATACGATGAAACCTAAGGGTTTCATGTAGAATCTCAATGGTAGAAAGGGCCTTAGAATACAAAATATTGAATCATAGAGCTGAGAATGAAATATTTGGAAAAATGAATGTAATACAAAATGAAAGGTTAATACATATGTAGCACAATAGGATTCAGTTCAGGAGACCCTGCTATAAATCCCTTCGCTGACACTAGTTGTGTGGTTACCTGGAAGTTAGCTATTCTATAACCAGGGTTTAGCAGAGTGCCTTGCAAACTGTAGGTGCTTGATAAATTAGCTAATTGCTTGATCTAACTTCCTTGAACCTCAATTTCCTTATGTATAAAACTGCACTGCCTACTTCCTCACCATTGTCATGGGGAAGGTGATTTGCAAACTGAAAAGTATTCTAGTGAGACATAGGTTATTCTCCCAAAGCTTTAGGATCTCCACATGTGAAGTTTGACCCATCCAAGTATTAAAAAGCAAACCTTCTGATCCCAGCTTTCACTGCTCTCTTGAATAACATCTAATTTAAGCATTTCTCATAGGCCTTTTAGGTTAATTTACCAGAAAAAAAAACAAAAGTGAATAAAACCTATTAGTCTTTTTTTTCTCCCAAGCTCCTTTGAAATGATTGAAAGTGGATGTTTCCATGAGGCAACATTGATAATGCATTCACCATTTCAAGGTCTTAACCTCTTAAGTTTTTCAAACAGAATTAAAAGAATTCTGAACTGCTAAATAATTGCATTACAGGTTGAATGAAGAGAGAGAGAGAGAGAGAGAGAAAGCTTCTAAAAGGGCCCTCATTGATTCATCCCTCTCAGGAGCAGCACTTTTTACAGCTCTGGTTTCAAGTGGTCATTGCTGCCCTCAAATGTGCCACCTCCCTGTTCTGCCCCTCCTTTGGCTCATTTGGATAAAGAAGCCTATTTACCTATTTGTCTTCAGACCTGCCTGGTGAGTTCCCACTCAGTAGAAATGCATGCAAAAGGCTGACAGACCTCAGTGCTCAAGTTTAACCCTCACCTGGCCTACTCTGTTTGCTCTATTAAGACTGGAAAGAGGCATAGAATCTTTCAATTTCAGAGGTGAAGGGGGCTACAGATGGCATCTGGTACAGCCTCAATTTGACCAAGACTCTTCCACTCTTCCACAAACCAGACAGGGGGACATCCACTTTTTGCTTCGAGCCCTCCAGTGAGGGGAAGCCCATTATGCATTTGTACATCTCTCTTTGTTAATAACATTTCCCTTATATTGAGTGAACATGCCTCCTTAGGACTGCTTTTCAATGCTTCAAGTTCTTTCCCCTCGGGGCCAAGCAGAACAAGTCTACTCCCTATTTGACATGACAGCCCTTAAAATATAGAAAGACAATGTTTCTGTTCCTCCTTTCTATCCTCAGATGGCATCATTTTGAGTCCCCTTGTCATCCTGGTCACCCTTGTCTGCTCACATTCCAGATTGTCAAAATCCCTTTGAAAATGTAGCACTCATAGATGAGAACGACTTACCAAGTAATATTACAGATATAGGCTGACCAGATTAATAATGATGATGATGGTGATGATGATTGTAATGTTTGCACAACATTTTACATATGGAGCACCTTGAGGCATCACTTCTAAGATGTGGGAAACCCAGACTCATAGTACTCTGCATGTCCTTATCCATTCAAAACTAGAGCTCAAGAGACCCCACTGGTGTGTTTACTTGTATTAGTCAGCCAGAGGACACAAAAGCTCAAATCCAAGGTATTTAATGAAATTGGAAAGTAAGGAAAGTAGCAGTAATTAATCAAACAATCAACAAGCATTAATTAAGTGCACACTATATGCCTAGCACTAGGAATAAAAAATAATAGAAAGAGAATCCCTGCCCTCTGGAAACTTGTATTCTAACAGAAAGAAAGGATGTATGAAGAGTAGGTATATCAAAGTCATCAAAGTCTTCATGTTCTGAATTAGCACTTAATGAATATATGACAAAGTTTAACCTGTCCCATTTCCTGAGAAGATGACAAGATGGTAAGAAAAAAGTACATATTAAGCTTGTGTGACACAGAAGATAGTTGTGGGACAGTGGGCTCTCTGTCATTCTGTTTTGAGAAAGACTGTCTTTTAGTAGGGGAAAGACAATTTATGTGTGGGTGAAGACAAAGATGCCCTGTTCAACTTCGTAGCCTGATCTATGGAAGTAGAAAAATCTACTTATCACATGAGAAGTTGGATTCTGTTTCAATAGACTCCAAGGTAGGAGCAAAAATGGCAGAGCTATCACTTCCATCTATGGGAGGAGTGGGCAGAGGTGATGTTCTTCCATAATTGTCTTGGAATTTCCCCACACACCCCACCTAGTGTAGGCTCTTGCCCTAACCCAGACCCAACCCCTCTCCCATCCCCAAACCACAACATTGTGTCTGCCTCAAGAGGACAACACACTTTAATCGAAAGGTTCTCAGTCCAAATTTGAGGGCCCTGCAAGATGGGGCCGCCCCCTCTGCTCCATAGCTCCCCCTTTCCCGCAGCAGCCAGGTCCTTGGCTTCACGGGCCAAGAGCTGACTGCTGTCTTGGTGTGTTGGGTGGGGGTTCAGTATGGGTGGGACTGTCACATGGGGGTGCAGCTTCTCTGCACCCCCGACTCTCCAGCCATCATCTGTTTCCCTGTAGGGATTTGCTCCTTCTGCATTTACCCCACGTGGGGAACAATAAAACTCTGAGGTTGTTGGGTTTAAAAAAAAAATGCCACAGCTATGACAGAGGTCAAATATTTGATACAGTGGAAGTCTTGGAAAGCAGAGATTAAAATTCTTATAAACCCTCATTCCATTATAACATCATTCTATAATTCTACAATTGCAGACTCTTATAGGGGGAAGGGTACCTTGCCTAATTCAGCTTCCTCACTTTCAAGAAGATAATCTGGAAGGTCAGAGAAGGGAAATAAGGTCACACAGGGAATCAGTGGAAGAGCTGGAGCTTTCTAAACTACCAGTCCAGGGATTTTTAAATCATGCTATTATAGAGACTAGTTATTAACCAAAGTCATTCATTCTGTTTGACTTTGAATTAAACAAGTTGGAATATACTCTTTGCTCTTGCTCAGGAAAATGTTTCAGAAAACCAATTACAACAATACTGCCAATTGTTATTTCTAGAAGAAATAGAAGCCTTATCATTAGGGATGCTTGCTTATGGTAGAATTTAAAGAGGAGTTCTGATTGGGGGTGATTGTGAAGAGTTTCTCCCAGCCGCCTCTTTTGGAATATTCTTCTGTCTTAATCATAAAAGATTTGACCGTCAAGTGCCGAAATTCGACTCCAAATAAGAACTCTATGCAGCTCATATTGGCATATCTTAGAGGAAAATTAGTCATCTAAAAGCTAACACTTTGACATGGAGAGAAGCAAAATGTAGCATTGATTTCCCAAGAGGCTCAAAAGTAGATCAAGTAACACTAAAATAAAATTGTCAAACGAGAAAATGATTCTCATCAGAATATTTTTTTCTACTCTATAAATAAATTGTTCAGACCATTTCAAGAAAGACTACAGTCTGTGTTAGACATGCTATGTCTCTGTTCAAAGAAGAGACATGGTCTCACAGGGGAATCTGTGGCCTCAAGGTCACATGTTGCCCTCTAGATCCTCAAGTGCTACCCTTTGACTGAATCAAAACTTCTGTGAATTCAGAGGGTTAGAGTCTGAGTTGGAGGCATTTAGGGTTTGAGTTCAGTCAAAGGGCTGCACTTGAGGACCTAGAGGGACACATACAGCCTTAATGCAGCAAGTTCCCCAGTCTTGTCTAAAAGCAAGAACACAGGACTTGGAATAGAGAGAACTCTGTTTTCATATTCAGGTTCAGATGTTTGCTGACTATGTGATCTTGAGCTACCCATATTACTTCTTTGAAACTAAGTTTTCTCATTTTTAAAATAAGGAAACTGATTTAAACCACTTAACTCATAGGTAGGTGGGGAGGAAAATGTTTTTTTTTAATCATGAAATGCTAGGGAAACAATGACTTAGTTATAACTTTTAATAATTCTAACTTAAGAAATTCATCTGACAATTTTGTGTTGATTAAAAATGTATAGACTGCCAACCATTTTACAGAATCTCAGATTTGGAAGACTCTTCAAGGGTCATTTTATTCAGTTCCCATTTGAGCAGATACACCTTTTACAACTTTCTTGGAAGGAAGTCATCTGTCCTCAATAGGATTGCTGTCAATGATGGGGAATTCACTAGCTGCCAAAGAATTCCATTCTGGTCTTATACACCTCTAGTTGTGGGCAAGTATCATCCTTATTTTGAACAGAAATCTCATCACTTTACAACTTTCTCTCACCTTTATCCCCCCTGACGGTGTATATAAAGACAGCAGTTCACCATCTCCCTACCTACACCCAATTTTCCTTACTTATAATTTACTTACCAAAGGAACTCTTAAAGTCCCCAAGTCAGGAGATAGAATCTTGGCAGACACTTTTTTTAAGGTCATGCTGTTTGTTTCATCTGCTAGAATCCCTACTTATCTTTAAAAAAAATAAAATGTGAGGTCATCAAAGGGAACTTTTGTCTAATGCAATGCTTTGGTTTTCTTCAGCTTGAACCAGGATTATTTTTTTCTTACTGTTCTATTGACTACTCATAATTATATGCCTCATTCTCCCTTTCCTTTGCCTCCTTCCCCAAATGAATTGGTCCATTTTGATCTAACTAGTTCATACACTAGTTCATACGTACTACATTCACACATACTAGTTCAAATTTACACAGTCACGATTGCCTCTATAGGACTTTATTTTGACATTATGTGCCCTTTTCTTCACAAGAAGATGAGCTGGGGGAGGGAGTGGGGTTCATGGGCCAAATCTTCCATAAGCCAGAAGTATATCTTTTAGCCAATCAGACTAAAGCTACAAATTCACGTTCATCTCACCCTTGTGTGTCTTAAGAAGACATTGTTATACAGTCTAAAGACTGTTCTGACACCTTGCCCCAGTCTGGAGGTGGTCTTCTATTCAACACAGAAGTGAGACATGGGTTGAGGTAACCTAACTTGTGATTGATTGGGTAGCATTACAAACATGGGTCAGTTCTTTATAACCAGGCTCTTTATAACTATTGGCTTCATGATTTCACTGACTATTGCCTCAATAACCAGTGGGGAGCTGGTATTGGTCATGTGACTTAATTGCTGTCATGAACCACCTCTTGCTCAAGCAAGGATGGGGAATGGAAGCATCATTACCCTTCCCTGTGTGAATGGCTAACAAATCATAACCTGCCCTCTTATGGCTTCACTGAGAACACCTGTGCTTCTGAGTTCACTGGCTGTCTAAGAACTCCTCTTCTCCAGTTCCATTGAACTGGAGCTTTTCCTTCTCTTCTCATACATATTTACAGCATTGTGACTTAGCCAATCAGGAGTCCTGACTGTTCAAACACTTAGGAACTCTACCCAGTCTAAGAATATGGATATTTTATAGGTCAAAAATTTATCACAGCTGCCATCTCCCTTGTGAATTCTTCCTTGATTTTCTTGATTCTGACATCATCAGACCCTTTTCTTTCCTTGATTTTGATTGTATTATATTTGTGTTTATATACATCCTATCCTCCCAAGTGGGTACCTGTTTTTTTGGATACTAATTATTACAACTATATCTATATCCATTTCACTTAGCATAGTACCTCATGTAAAATGGGTACTTCATAATTATCCATTTAATTGACTTTCTGAGATAACATTTAACTCTGGGATGCTGAGATTCCGATAATCTGCCCTGCCTCTAGTTCACTAAGAAATAAAGAAATTGAGGGTAGATTCTGAAGTAAAAGGAATCAGTGGAGCTTTGGAATATCTTTGCTAAATGTATGTTGGTGAAATAAAACGGAACCCTCCAGATGACCTGGAACCCCAAGAAAAATATTTATCTTTGCCAAGCACATTACAGGGGAGGAGAAACCCAATGGGTTCATCTCCTTACATTTCTTAGCAATTTTCCAGCATGCAGCTGATAATGACACACATTTCCAGGTTTTTATTTCTGTGTCCTGGGTGGTCCTTTAATCTTAAGGCCAAATGACCTGATAAGGATTCTAGAATTTCAAGGGAGAAGTCACTGATTAGGTCAAATTGCCCAATTCTCTGCCCACCATTGCTTTTTGAGTGCTCCATTATCTTTTGTATTTTTGCCTGGTTTAGCTTATAATGATTCAAATGATAGCGTTTCCCAGAGGACTGCATTCCATTCTAATAGACTTCACTGAAAGGCAATATCACCTTTATTTAACCTACATTTTTACTTGCTTTTATCACATTCCTCATACATCAAAATGACTTTTTCCTCACTACCTAAGTTAAGCATCGGAGTGGGAATCAGGAGAACTAGAAATCTAGTCCCAGTTCTTCAACTACCTTGTTAGGTTGTCTTTGCCAAATAACTCAGCTTCTTCTGGTCTCAATTTCCTCAACTGTGAAATGAAAGGGATGGTATGGAGTGAAATAATAGCTGAGATAGCTGTCTGAAGAGAAATGCTAATTACCTATGGGAGCTAGTAAGATATTTAAGAGAAAGAGGATATATCCATATACATCTATATTGCTCTATCTCACCTCCTTCCCATCTATGAGTGTGAGTGTGTATGATATGTATGTTTATATATGAGATACATATATATGTATATATATGAGAGAGAGAAAAAGACATACACACTTATATGTATATGAGAGAGAGAGCTACAAAGATAGAGACAGAGAGACAGTGAGGCAGAGTGACAGAGATAGAGATAGAGATAGAGAGACAAGAGAAAGAGAAAGGAGAATCATCCAACTCCCACTTCTTACAGATGCGAATATTGATTGAGGCATAAGAGGAATAAAGTGAATTCTCAAAGTGGTTTCTTTAAACTTTAAAATTCTATAAGTATGGAATGTAAAACTACAGGACAAGCGCATCAAGTCACCACCAAATATTTTTTTCCCTTTTTCCATGTGTGGAATAAGTTGTTCTTCATTCTCCTTTCCTGGCTCATTGGTTTACTGGGTTCATCATGTCTCTGGTCAGAGAGGGTTCATGTTGGCCCTTATAAAGAAATGAACTGGGGCAGCTAGGTGGTACAGTGAATAGAGCACTGGCCCTGAAGTCAGGAGGACCTGAGCCTGAGTTCAAATCCGACCTCAGACATTTAACACAAAAAACCTAGGTGTGTGACCTTAGGCAAGTTACTTAACCCCAACTGTTCTCCAAAAAAAAAAAAAAAAAGAAATGAATTGCCAACAAACAAAATGTCTGTGATTCCATATCTCATCTCTTCAACCAGAGCAAGTATCTTTGAGAAAGTACTATACTGTTGTGGTTATTGTTGTTATTGGGGGGCAGGGGGCATTTGAGAGGAAAGCAATGAGTCAGTAAAGCAGATAGAGAGAATCCAGCTCTCTGATCAGTGGGGAACATAGAGATAATCAAATCAAGTAAATAAGCATTTGTTAAGGGTTTATTATGTTCCAGACAATGTGCTAAGCACTGGGGTACTGATACAAGCAGAAAGAAAGACAGTCCCTGCTCTAAAGGACCTTACATCCTGATGGGGGAAAACAATACAGTCAATTTGGGAAGGAAAGGATTTGTAAATCATAAAGCACTATATAAATATGAGCTCTGGTAAGAATAAATAATTACCATTATTAGAAACCTAGTACCATACGCCCTCTTGAGCACTCTGTTTAGTTTTTGATTATGCCTTTTAGAAATGCAATCCAATAAGCAAGGAAAGGAAAATGAACATCCTATTTGTTGCATGCATGGAAAAAGGGGACCAAATTTGATAGTGATGGGTTAGTGTCTTTCTCTTTGAGTTTTACATCCGAGACTCAAATACTCTGCAAGCTCAAAAAGACCACAGACACTTCACTTAGTCTGTGCCTCAATATTCTCATCAGTAAGATGTGGGAGTTAAGATTACCAAGGTTCCTAACAAGCTAAATAATGTCCAAAAAAGTCTGACCAGGATGGGGAAGGGAGTGGGGAAAGATGACAAAATTCAAAGCCAGGAGTAACCTTAGAAATTATCTCATTTAATTCCTTCATTTTATGGAATGGAAAAAAGGTCTAGAAGGTTCAATTGACTTTTTTTTTTTTTTTTGAGGTTTCGGATGTAGAAAGCAATAAAGATGGGACTGAACCCAGGTTTCTTGACATCAGATACAGTGCTATTTTTATATTGACTATTGAGAAAGTACCATTTTTGGAAGGCATTGTCACTGTGACCTGGGCCTGAAGCTCTTCACTATCTACTATACAAGTGGAATCCAGCACATCCTAGAATAGGACATTAATTAGCTTCCTCATTTTTATCACATCAATGATCTCTGTACCACTAATAGAGAATAGAGTGTCCAACCCCTATTGTAGCGCTCAAGGCTGAACGTGAAAGGACTCTACAAAACCATGGAGCAGGGTAGACTTGGAGAGCCAGCTGTCTCACAGATGGTTTCTATTATGTCCAAGGCACTCCAACATTGAGGAGAGGACACGGGGGAGAGTGGAAAATCAAAGGATTGGGCTGCAGAGACGAGATGTCGTGGCATCCCTGATATTCTGGTGGTTTGGAGTTCATCTCTTTTTAACAGCCAATAGGAGCTCTCTCCAAGCAAAGACATCACCCACTTAGGAAACCAAGACAAGAAAGGAGAATGAAGCATATCCCACTTGCTGAACATATGGGAAAAAGAAACAACATTTGGCTTCTGTGGCGGTAGTGGTCATGGTTGTGGTGGTGATGGTGGTGGTGGGTTGATATCCCTCTCTTACAGTTTTCCATCCCACACTTAATAGCATTTTAGAATTCAATGATACCATAGAGAATTCACTTAATCTTAACCATCCTAAGCCTCAGTATTCTTGTCTGCAAATCTAAAATGACTCAACAACAAAAATGGTGAAGGAGTTGGATGATTGTCAAAGTTCCTTCTAGCTCCAATACCATGATTAAATGATACCAGAAGCCTACTGTCCCTACTTTATCTCCTCTTTCAAGAGTGGAGTAGTTTTCAGGTAAAGGAGTTGGGCTATCAGAAAGAGGCACTATGGTTCAGAGTAAAGAGCATTGAATCTGAAGTCAGGTGGCCAGGGGTTTTATATCCATTCTGACATGAAAAAGATGTGACTATGGGCAAGTTCTTTGCCCTCTTTTAGCCTCAGTTGCTTTATTTGTAAAATGAGATATTTGGGTTAGAGTGTTGGTTCCTAAAGTGTGAGTCTTGGAACCAGGGTCAAACATGGAATTTTGGAAAGGAGCATTCAAATCTCTAAATCAACAAATATATTTCTGTTGACTGACTACATCTCACACATATATTTAGCAGGATTTTCAAAAAACATGTAGTCACTAATAAAATACAAAATCATTTTAAAGGACTACTATGAAAAAGTGCCACATTTTTGAAGCCACTATTCATTTTCTCAACAATTATGATTGTGTGAGGGTTTGCAACATATTTTGATCTTAAAAAGGGGTCTTCATATTCAAAAAGGATAGGGTCAGCTTGAGTAGAGGCTCTTTCTCTGGTCTATGTTCTAATGTTCCATGTTCTGAGCTCTTCTCCAGTTAAAAAATTTAATGTCCTATTTTCCCATTTCAACTCCTATTTCAGCTCTAATATTCTAGCATATATACATATGTATATATGTGTGTGTGTACATATATATGTGTATGTTTGTATGCATTCACACATATGTGGATGGAAGAGAAGATAGATAAAATGATATAGAGATGCTATATAACAGATCATCTGATTTATGGATAGATGATAGGACAGAAAGAGAGGGGAGAATGAGAGTGAGACAGAGACAAAAAGAGAGAGAGGTAGAGATAGACAGAGACAGATACAAAGAGAGGGGGAATAAGAGACAGAGAGAAAGAGTGACAGACAGAAACAGAAAGAGACACAGAAACAGAGAGAGACAGAAAGAGACAGAGAAACAGAGACAGAGAGAGGGAGAGAGACAGATACAAAGAGAGGGGAGAATGAGAGAGAGACAGAGACAGAGAGAGAGACAGAAAGAGAGATAGAGAAAGAGACAGAGACAGAGATAGATACAAAGAAAGGGGGAATAAGAGAAAGAGTGACAGAGAGACAGAAACAGAAAGAGACACAGAAACAGAGACAGAAAGAGACACAGAAACAGAGACAGAGAGAGATACAAAGAGAGGGAAGAATGAGAGAGAGTGAGAGGGAGAGAGGGGTGGGGGAGAGAGGGAGGGAGAGACAAAGAGACAGAGAGAGACAGAAAGAGAGAGAGGGAGAGAGAGAGACAGATACAAAGAAAGGGGAAATAAGAGACAAAGAGAGAAAGAGTGACAGAAACAGAGACAGAAAGAGACAGAAATAGACACAGAGAGAGAGATACAAAGAGAGGAGAGAACGAGAGAGAGGGAGAGGGAGAAAGAGAGGGGGGAGAGAGACAGAGACAAAGAAAGAGAGGTAGAGATAGAGAGACAGAGACAGATACAAAGAGAGGGGGAATAAGAGACAGAAAGAGTGACAAAGAGATAGAAACAGAAAGAGACACACAAACAAAGACAGAAAGAGACAAAGACAGAAAGACAGAAACAGAGAGAGAGAGAGAGAGAGAGAGAGAGAGAGAGAGAGAGAGAGAGAGAGAGAGAGAGAAAGGGAGGGAGGGAAGGGGAGAGAAAGAAAAAGACAAAGACAGAGACAGAGAGGAATTCTCACTTTGATTTGTGAAAGCATTCTCTTCACAACCATCCTATGAGAGAGGTGAAAAAAGTATTATTGCACAATTTTATACATAAGAAAACTTAAGAGCCTGAGAAGTTAAGTGATTTCCTCATGATCACACATCTAAGTGTCTGAGGGGGGATTCAAGCTGATTCTCCAAATTTAGCACTCTCTATACTACCCCAAGATACATTTAACATTCTACTACATATTATTGGGTCCCTTCTAGATTGAGTAATCTCTGCTCTGTATTTTCAGGTCCATTCGAGCTGTGAGAGCCTATATACCTGAAACTCAATACTGCTCTAGTATTCTGTGCACTATGTTCTATAATTACTTCTTGTAATAAAATCCTAGGTTCTTTGTTCTAATACTTTCATTCTATGTTACAAGGGCCTTCTCAGTTCTCAGAGCGATCTATGTTCTCAAGGCCCTTTCCTGTCCCGCATTCTATTCTTTTATAAATCATACAACTCCAAGACATTCAAGCAGATGTCTCAAAATTTGACTGTTTCCAAATGAAACAGATCTCATTGAAATATTTTAGGAAAAACTCAGCCTGACTATTTTCGGTTCATTTGTCACAGGTGGCCAGATGCAAACAGGGCTGGAGGTTGGGCATGAAGGTGCCTACCAAGGCAGGCAAATACCTATTTGCTTTTCCTGAGATCCTTGCCCAAATGGGCAACCCAGGTCTCAGCAGAGTCCCATGACTAGCCAAGGAGGTCATTTGGTGGCTTGCCTTATGATACCCTGGTCTAAGGTTTGAATAGCATCATATCCAGCTGTTGTATCTGCTATCCAGTTGTAACATTTTTCTTAAATATCAGTTTATAATAAAAACAAAAGAAACAAAACCCCTCATTTCCATATAGCTTTTAAGGTTTACAAAGCATTTTCCTTAGAATAATCTGATGAGGTAGACAGTATAAATATCATTATCCCTATTTTGCAGATCAGGAAACTGAATACTAGGGAAATAAAGTGACTATGTCCTAGTCACTCTATATCCATTTATTAATTTTATATACACTTTATATCCATTTTTTAATTTTAAACAAAATTTTGATATCTTTTTTTTCATCATTTTATGTTCTTTACCACATCTCCTACATGAAAAAACATCCTTTATAAAATTATTTTAAAGTATATTTTAAAAGCCTAACAGAAAATTAGTTCAGCAAAACAATCCAATATATTAGGAAAATCTGAAATCTCCAGTGAGGGCCACAGCCATGGACCTCCACCTCTGCTTAGAGTGGGATGGGTGTCTCTTCATATCATACATCTTTGTGGCTAAGTTCTTTCATTACAATATTTCAGCATTCATTTTCTATTGTTTTCAATATATGATGAAGACAAAAATGTGAATGGAGAGAATAACAGTCTATGTATTTATTGAGTAAAGTATCTATTATGCATATAGCTCTGTGCTAGGTCCTGTCTTGAACAGAAATACTTCTATTCAGAGATAAACTTGTTTTCTCCTCCCCTTCTCTGGTGTGCATTGACACCAAGCATGCATAGCATGTAGAAGGAGTCCCAGTGCTGGACAAAGAAGCCCTACCCTCAAGTCCCAGTTCTGCTACTAGCTGTGGGATCTCAGGCAGGTGATTTCTCTTCTCTGATCCACAATTACCCCATTTGTACGATAATGATAAGGATAGTTTCAAACCACCTCAATGTCAGTGAGATAGAGCCGCAATAAATACCATTGGAAGTGGGAGCTACTGGGACTCCGTATAAAGAGATGCTTCAAAGGACATATTAAAATGTGGAATGGTCTATTTTAGAATCTCTATTGAATTATGGAGCAGGAAGTGAGGTCCTCTGTTATTTGAAGTATTTATTGTGAGGATTAGCTGAGCTAAAGTACAAAGCAGCCTGCTAGTGCAGTGCATAGAACACTGGACTTGAAATCAGGAAGATTTCCTTAAGTTCAAATCTGACCTCAGATATTTATTAGCTGTGTGACCCTGGGTAAGTCACTTAACATTTTTGCCTCAGTTTCCTAATCTGTAAAACGAGCTGGAGAAAGAAATGGCAAACCACTTCAATATCTTTGTCAAAAAACAAAACAAAACAAAACAAAACAAACATCCTAAATAGCTTCACAAAGTCTGACACAGCTACAGTAACAACAACAAATGTGTGTAAAGTATTTTGCAAGATCTTTAATCTCTATTTAGGGATGGGGGCTGGAAGGGTGATTTCACTGCCATAGGGTTCTCCTGGTAGAGGGACCTTGCCAAGCAGGGCAGGTTGCACCTTCTCTTCAATGCATTGCTTTTGAGGGGTTCTCGGCGTCGCTGAGAGAGTCAGTGATTTGCCTTCAGTCAGAGCCAGTACCCATCAAAGGCAAGACGACTCCAGGCCTTCCTGGTTTCTAGGCCAGAGGGGCATTTGCCTCTCTGATGTTCTCACAATGTCAATTACTGTCCCTCCTGCTGTGCCAGGGTCATTCTGGGGCTTCACTGAGTCCTAAGACTAAATGTGGGTGGTATGGCATGTCACCCTGTCTGAATGTGTAGGGAACAAAGTTTTGAATAGATGGTCCATCCAGATAGTAAAGCTCCCAGGTTGGACATCAGGCCCCAGGCCTAAAGCTTATGATCACCCTGTGCGAAATATACAGATACTCTGGCATCATGAGCCCTGGGTTCAAATTTGATCTCTCCCATAGACACCATGCTGCCTGGGGCAAGATATTAAACCTCTTCTTCCCCTAAATTTTAAATCAAATCAAATTCCAACTTAGAAGGGGATTCAGAGACTAGATTTTCCAACATCTTCCTGAAACAGAATCCCTTTTTGGAATATGATATAATTGGTCATCTGATCTGTGTTGGAGAACCTAATGGGGAGTCAGACTACAACAAAAAGTTCACTCTGTATAATCAATAAATTAATAAGTTCTATTAAGTACCTTACCATGTACTCAGTACTATGCTAAGCACTGAGGATTTAAAAAGAGGCAAAAAAAAAAAAATCCCTGCCCTCAAGTAGCTAGATTCTCATAAGGGAGACAACATGCAAACTAATACACACAGATACTTTTCTCTATCTTTACCGTTAGGAAGATTTTTCTTTATGTTATAGTTATTGTTCAGTTGTGTCCAACTCTTCATGACACCATGGATCATGGAATGCCAATACCGATCATGGGGTTTTCTTGGCAAAGATATTGGAGTGCTCTGTCATTTCCTTCTCCAGTGGATTAAGGCAAACAGAGGTAAAATGATTTGCCCAGGGTCACTCAGCCAGTGTCTGAGGCCAGATTTTAATTTTACTCTTACTGACTTCAGGGCCAGTGCTCTATTCACTGAACTACATAGCACCTTCAATATATTAGAGTAGAAATCTCACCCATAACTTCTGCCCTTTGCTCCTAGTTCTGCTCTCTGGGATAAAATAAGTCTACCCCATCAGTACAATTAAGCTTAAATATTATTTTTTTTTCTTTTGGCTTTCAATCTATATGTATGCATACAAGTCCAAGAATATAGCTAAATTAGTAAGAGTGATAATGACATTTTCCTCAGGCATAAGTCCTAATCTCAGCCTATTGATCTACAAGAGAAAGCTAACTGGGATTGCAGTGGAAAAATTAAGAACCCCAGAGCTTTACTGAAGTTGTTGGGCAGCTAGTCATTACAAAGATGATAACCATATTTAATCCAGCCTGCAGAGAATACAATCAATAGGTATGAAGGCTATTCACCCAGTAAACTGTATAAAACCTGACCAAGAAAACCAAGAGCTTGGTACTTGAGCAAAAGTATTTCAATCTAAAGAATAGGACTTACCTCTTTATTTTCAGACAGGGAAGGTATTTTTACTAGAGTGGTTGTTGTTCTAACTCTTTGTGACCCCATTTGGGGTTTTCTTGGCAAAGATACTGGAATGGTTTGCCATTTCCTTCTCCAGGTCATTTTTCACATGAGAAACTGAGGCAGAGTTAAATGACTTGCCCAGCGTCACACAGCTAGTATGTATCTGAGACCAGATTTGAATTTAAGAAGTAAAATCTTCCTGATTCCAGACCTGGGTCTCTATTCATTGTGTCACCTAATTGCCCTTTACTAGGGTTACACTGACTCAAAATAGCATGGCAAAGCCTGCCCTCCAAGGGTAGATGTCACCTAATGCAAGGATCTAGAAGTAGCAGAAGCTCAACCCACAAATGTCCAGTGAAAGTGTTCCTGGAAATTGCCAGTCTATATTATATGCACCCAAAGGTAAACAGTGAGAAGCAGCCTTGGCAGGAGAAAAGCAAAGATACCACTGTAAGATATCAGTGGCCGTGTGACATCAGAACATCTAAAACCTGAAAGTCCTCCAAATATTTGAAGAAATCTATCAAAATTGTAATTGTAAGCCCTCTTTCCTTCAGGGCAAACATCTCAAGTTTCTTTCATCTTTTCTCATTCAGTATGGTCTCAAGGCCTTTCAATATCTTCCTTTGGATGGTAGTTCAACTTCAATACTTTTCCTTCCTAAAATGTGTCTCCCAGAACTGAATTCAGTAGTCAAAATTTGTTCTGGTCAGGGCATAATAAAACAGCTTCATTCCTTCCTTGTCCTAGAATGTCTTACTTTACAATGCAATACAACTGTTCAAGGTCAGATATATGATAAGGGATGGAACCACACTTGACTACCTCGATGGGTGACAGAATTAACAAATTGTGGAGCCTGGACATGAACCTATTTGTCCTCATTCACAGGCCAAGGTCCTTTCACTAAAGATGTGTTGCTTTTCTCCCAGCACCAACCTTTTCCTCAGAGGGGCTACACAGCTGGGAGGCCACACCAGTGTTATCATTTTTAAAGCATCCATTTCAATCAATTTCCAGCTCAGAGAAAGTCAGAAACAATTTTTGGGTATGACCTAGTGAAAGGCAATTGATGCTGGGGAAAGGGAAAAAAATCCATTCTGATAATAGGCTTTTTAAGCAGTTTAAAATAATTTTGAATGACATCGCTTTCTAACATTTCTATTTCTGTTTTCATCACATTCCCTACATTTGTAGCTCACGCATAAATACCACATTCTGTCAAATTACACTTCTCTCTGGTTTCAGCATGTTAAGAAAAGTATTTTTCCCTGTGTGTAAAGATGAACCATCCTTATTCAGCTGGAGAAACATCATGTCCTGGATTGAATACAGTTTGGAAAGCAAATGGTATATATATATATATATATATATATATATATATATATATATATATATATATATATATATATATATGGTAGCTACCTGGTGGGAATTGTGTTTCCCCCATGTTCCAAATAGAATTTAGTTTACCTGATGAAAGCAAAGGAACTAAGGTTTTGGTTTACTCCTTTTTTTTCTTTTTCTTTTTCTATTTTTTTTTTTTTTTTTTTTTTTTTTTGCAGTGAGGGTATATTGTGTCAGCAAAGAAAAGGCATCTTGAAGATTTGGAGGTGAGGCCCAGAGGGAATGACTTGCTTGAGGTGACTTTAGTTAGTAAATTGGGATTGAAGGCAGATCTTAGGACCCTGAATTTCATGTCCTAAATGCATGTGTATGTATGTGGGTGATACAGGTAAGGTTTGGAACCTAAAATCCCTACTCTTGGTCTGGCCCCCTCACAGGTTTCGAGCTCCTTCAATGTGTTTGGCAAGGGTTCAAGATTGGCTCTTTAGAAGTCAGAAGGTCCCTATGTTTCACTCTTTAAAAACTTGCCATTTTCTCTGACACTGGACAAATCACTTCCACTCTCTAGGCCTCAGGTCCCCCGTCTCTAAAACGAGGGGTTTGGATTAGCTGGCCTCTCGGGTGCTGATATCCTAGGGATCAATGATTCTAAATGTCTGTGGGTGTGGGGGAGAGGGAGGAGAGAAAATAAAGAACTCAGTTTTTCTCTGCCTTTACTTCTGCCTACATGACAATGAACCTAGAGCACAGATCACAGCAAATCTGTACTCTGTGTGTGTGTGTGTGGTGTGGTGTGTATGTGGAGATATGTGTGTGTGGACATGTGTGTGTGTGTGTGTGTGTGTGTGTGTGTATACACCAGGCCCATGTCTTGGGGGAGGAGGAGATCCAGGCTGTGGGAGGTGGAAGATGTCCTCCTTATGTTAATTAGAAGCAGACATGCTCTGCTGACCAGATGGTGATTGAATACAAATGCCTGAGTCTTTTCTAAACTCTAACCTCCTCCGTGTTTCCTTGGGCCCAGTCACAGGGTGCTTCAGGCAAAAGGCAAGAGCTTTGTAATAAATAAAATGACAGCTCTGACCCAGAGAGGATTTTTCTTCTCTTCCCCCTTCCCAGCCCTTTATCCTCCTCCCCATCCCTTAGTTTCCTTGCTCTCCCCTCCCCCAAGCTCTCAGTTTCATTACATTTCTCAGGAGGGGGCCTTGCTCCCTGACAAGCAACATCTGGCCCCAGAGACCTCCTAATTTAAAACCACAAGCTAATTATTGTCACCTCCTCTTTCCTGTAGCTTTTATCATCAGTCCTGCTTCAGAGAATTATTCATCTTTCCCATTTCCCTCTTTTTTTTTCTCCTTGTTTTATGAAAATCATATCTTAACTAGATTTTTGAGACTGGTTTAAAGTCTGGGGCCCTGATTAGCAGAGGCTTCTGATTACTTATTGGCCTTCCTAAAAGAGTCTATTAAGAACAAGGCTGTGATTAAAGCCCTTGGAAAAGACTCTGAGTGTAATTGAAACCAAACCAGGCCTGGGCCTTGCCTTGACAGTGGCCAAACCATAGACCACAATGCAACAAGGCCAAAACCCTTTCTCCTCACCTACCTGGAGACTTTGATCGAGAGCTGGGAAATGGACCACCAAGATCATAAAGTTTACCCCCTTCAATTTATAGAGAAGGAAATGAAGAACTAGCCAGCTAAAGTGACTATGCTCATGGTCATATAGTAATGGAAGGGCACAGTCTACAGATTTGACCTCAAGACTTCTAATAGAGAAAGAATCCTGGATTTGGCATTGTAAAACCTAGGTTCATCTTTGTTCTCTACTTGCTACTCTGGAAGACAGTAAAAATTCCATCTTAGAGTTCATAATAGAAAAAAAAGAAAAGAAATCCAGGTGTAGTCAGTCTGACACACACTCTAGATGGTAGAAATGAATTTCAGAGAATTTGGAGAAATGACTGATGTGATCCATGCACTAAAATTTGACAGGATTATTGGCCTGAGAAGAATGGAAAGTCAGAGCTGTAACTAGGAGTTTTTGCCCTCAGGGTAAATTAATTTGCCATGGACTGGGGGGGTGGGGGTGGGGGATGGCACCAATAGCAAAGTCTGCTTTAGTTGCAGTCATACTTGGTGATGGCATGGCCTTTTCCCCAAGAAACTGGAGAATATCCAAGCTGCATAGCGAACTGTCCATGAACACTCTCCATCTCAGTCAGGGACAATTGTATTGGGGTGGGGGGTGGGCACATATCTCACAGAGAATTCAGCCTGCATCTCTAAAATATAGTTGGTTGTCCCCAGGGCCCCCAACTACATGGGGAAGAAGGGGAATATGAAGTAGTAGGTGAGAAAGAAGGAAGGTCCTGCAATATGGCTCCATAGAGAAGGGATCCATGGGGTGAGGGCACAAGGGAGAGGTGCTTCAGCAAACCAGTTGGTAAGGAACTTTTGAGGTTTGAAAATGGTGGGGTAATAGCACTAGTGTGAGGAATAAGCTGGTCTCCTCCCTGAATATTCCGTGGGACTTACTCCCAGTCACCCCATCCTGGTTATGACTGTGAATCTCTCTCTGTCTCCCTCTATGTCTGTTTCTCTCTGTGTCTCTGTATGTCTTTCTCTGTCTCTGGCTCTCTCTGTCTCTGTCTCTGTCTCTGTCTTTGTCTCTGTCTCTTTCTCACTCCAAAAGTCACAAAAGAGACTAAAGTGATTTCACAGAGAAGGAAAAGATCAACAGAGATTTGCAAATTTGCAAAAGGCTTGAATAGACCATAGAAGCAAGGGCAGCTAAGAAAGGATGCATACCAAAGAGTGTCAGTGTCAAGAGTACTAAAATCTCTGAATGAGCTGAAGGTAGCAACAAAAGGGCCCTTTTAATCTGTACTTGGGACAAGAGGAAAATCAAAGAATGTGTTGGACTGCTGGGGGCAGAGCAGGGTGAGAATTTAGACAATGAGACAAGGGAGAGAAAAAACTATTTAAATCATACTTCACTTTTTTTTTTTAACTCTACCAAGGGAAAGAACAAAATTATTAACTAAGAGTCGAAACCCCTAGGTAAGGGAAGATGTGCTAATAGATAATCTAGCTTCTTTCAATGAGTTCAGATAACCAAGGTTGGATGAATTCCAAATACATTTACAAAAACAATTTGAGTTTGTGATTGCAAAGTTTGTTAGGAATCATTTATTAAACCATAGGAAATAAAAGGAGATGCAGTGGGGTAGCAGGAAGGTAAATGTGGCTTTGATTTTCAAAAAAATGTCAGGATTCTGAGGTTTTCAGATACAGTCTAGTAAGTTTGTCTTTGACTCCTGGCAAAAAACTTTAAAACACATTTCTAAGGCTTGTTTTGTGAACATTAAGAAAAGGAAGAAGTGATCACAACAAAGCAAGACTAATTTCATTCAAAACAGATTATGACTCCCTTTGCTGTTTTTGATGAGATTAATTTTTGGCAGTTCAATGTAATACCACTTACATGAGATCTCTGGATCTTATCAAAGGTGAAGGGAAGGTAAAAAAAAAAACAACATTATAGAGCACCTACTATGTGCACATAGTAATACTTTTTACATTTAAAAAAATGTTACCTAATTTGATTCTCACAACAACCTTTATAGGAGGGCACTGTTATTATTCCCATTTTATAGTTGAGGAAACAGAGGCACAGAAAGATTAAGTGACTTATCCAGGCTGACACAGTTTCATGCATCTTATAATAGGTTTGAACTCAGCTTTTGAACTAGGCCCAATATTCTATCCACTGTGTCAACAGCTACTTTTTGCGAAAACACTTCACAAAGTCTCCCAGGACTTGAAATCATGGTTGGATGTTAGGGTCAGATTGAGATGTAGTTGAACAACAATGAGCTAATATCAATATGAAGAGAAGTTTCTTGAGGAATGTTCTAGGGATCTGTCCTTGGCTCTGTGATGCCATTCAGCATTTTTAGTAGTAGTAGTGGTAGTAGTAGTAGTAGTAGTAGTAGTAGTAGTAGTAGTAGTAGTAGTCATGATTTGGAAGAAGGTAGATCTGGTACATATACTGCTTATCATATTTGCTGATGATACTGAACTGGGAGAATTACCTAACATATTGGAGGAAAACACGTCCAATCCAAAAATAGTCTAACTGACTAGAATGATGAGTTGAAGTATGTGAGATTTAGTAGTGATGAATGGATCATCCCACATGGCACTTTAAAAAATCAACTTTATCTGAAACAAATGGGACTGGGATAACTAGACAACTGTTTAAATGAAAAGGTTCTGAGAGTGTCAGTTGAATGTAAGCTCAACACAAAATAATAAATAGCATGGCTTGACAATCCAAAAAGAAAAGCTAATATGATCTGTTTGCTCTAAAAGAAGCAATGTATTCAGGCCAAATTTAATGATCCCAGTGGCTGGCCTACCCCCTAAACAAAGAGACCCCCAAACCCCTGAGTTTCCCTGGCAGAGTAAGATCAGCAGTAATTGCCCAAAACCCTTTTCTTGCTCTAAGGGAGTTTGAATAGCAACTAGCTACGTTGTTCGAATGCCAAATGTACATTTGCTTAAAAGACTATTTTACAGAGAACTCACATAAGGCAAGCACTCACATGGTGGTCAGAAGAAGCAATACAAGGACACTCTCAAGGTCTCTTTGGAGAACTTTGGAATTGGTTGTGACGCATGGGAGATCCTAGCACAGGAGTGCCCAGTGTGGTGTGCCTACATCAATGAAGGTACTGTGTTCTACAAGCAAAGTGGAATTGCTGTTGCTCAAAAGAATCTTGAGATGCTCAAATTTCGTGACATCTTCCTCCCAAATGTGCATATAGACTCTCTGTTCCTGACCTGTGTTAGAGCTTTGCAATTGGTCTGTTAAAGCCACAATTGGATAAACTGTACCTTGACCCTGACATCATGATGCCATTTTGGTTTTCTTTGAGAATAAAGGACAAACAATGATACCAAGTAATTTCCTGAGAGTTTTCTATCACAATTTATGAATCTGTACCAATTCCTAAGTCCAATTCTGGTCCAACTAAATACAAATATGAAGCAAATTAAAAATCCACCAGATTTTACTGACTTGGGAGAGGGTGGATTCTATTCCATCTGTAGCCCTGGTCAGATGTGCCCAATACTATCCAGGGTGCTAGAGTACCTGGCTTATTTCTGCCATTCTCCCTGAAAGGACTTCATTTTATACGCATGACCCTCTCAATAAAGTAGGTTTGCTTGACTATTTTGTGAGCTCCAAGTTAACTTTTACTGGACCTTGGCATCCCAAACCTTCCTAAGTTTGTATGAAGATATCAAGTTGGGTGATAGTACCATTGAACTCTGCTATTATTATATCTGGTTTAGTTTGCTCTGTCCCATTTTAAGAAGGAAATTGAAAAGAAGGAGATGAAGGAAGGAGGGACCATGGAATACACAGATCAGTTGAAATAAGTGGAGAATATTGTCCAACCTGGACAAGAGAAGACTTAAATGGGAGATGAAAGCTGTCTTCAGTTATTTATTTGAAGAGTGGCCATGTGGAAAAATGGAGAAACTTATTCTGCTTCACCCTGAGGGCAGAATCAAGGAGCCAGTGAAAGTTGTAAAGAGGTCCTTTTAACAATTAGGGCTGTTGGAGAAGAATGGACTGCCCTAGGACATAGCAGACTCCTCTGCATTGAAGGCCTGCAACAAGAGTGTTTTTGACCACTTAGCAGAGGCTGGGTGCTGTCTCTATGACCTCCAAGGTCTCTTCCAACTGTGATTTTCTGTGATTTTAGGAAAACTTAGGGGGCATTCATCTAGGCTCTGAAAGCAGAATTTTTAATGAAGAAGGTAAGGCAAGATGGGATTTTTAAAGGCCAAAGGTAGAAGGGGTTGAGACCAGCCACTTCTGGTGCTGATTACTCAGCCCCAGAGCTGCTATTGATCAGCTCCCCAGCTATCTTTTTACATAAACAAATCCGATAAGCCCTGAGGGAGATAGCAGCACTGACCATATGGGTTCATTAAGATCCAGGCACTTGTCTCCTTAAACTTCTTGACTGTCTTTGATGTAGATAAAAATCTGGCCGGAGTGGCAAAATGTTTTAAAGATGGGAAGCCAATAGCTCCCAGGCCCTGGGTTTCCTGTGTGAAGTAAGACTCCCAAACAGCCAAGGGCTTAAGAGGCCTGGGAGGTTGCTGTAAATGCTGCTGATGTATGTTCTGCAAAGAACTAAACAAACCAGGGCAGCAAAGGCTGGGAAATTGGCCTTGTAAATTAGGGTTCTGCACCAATCTATTTCTTATTGTTGTCGTTACCTCCTTGCCAGACTTTTCCTCTTCTTTCTAGTCTCTAACATTAGGGCTTGGGTCACATGATGCTTCTAGTTATTCCCTGAAATAAAACCCATAAACATCTGTGTGACCTTGCTCATCACACTACTTTTCTGATGCTGAGTTTCGTTATCTATGAAATGTATGGTGGAACTAGAATTTAAGGGTTTTATTTTCATTGTTATTTTTTTGAATGACCTAGACCCCTTTGACATTCTAGGGAAGTCTATGGACTTCTCATAATGATTTGAAGGAATAAGATAGAATGTATAGAACTACAAAAGAAACCAATTAAATAGAAATTGTCATCAAAATATCTAAAAAATTAAAAGATTGATTCCCTGAAGTCTTTCCATGGATCATTGGGATCCATTTCTAGGGACCGCTGGAGTAGTGATCTCTTCTTGTAATTCTTTTATGTACTTTCTTCTCTCCCCTCCCTTCCTCCATCCTCTTGTTTTCTTGTTTCTTGCCCTTTCCTTTTGTCCTCTACCCCCTTTCTTTTCCCTCTGTCATCTCTCCTCTTCTCTCTATCTTTATATCTCTCTGTATGTATCTCTCTCTGATTGTGTCTGTTTCTCTATATGTGCCTAAGTCTATCTCTGTCTTTGTCTTAACTGTTTCTGTGTCACTCTGTCTCTGTCTGTCTCCTCTCTCTCTGTCTCTCTCCCTCTCCCATCCTAGCAGCCAGAGCTGTTTTATAGAGTCCACGTATTATAATTATCCCCCTATTGTCAATTTTTTGCCTTCTTGTCTTTAAACTGATTCTAGGTAAGCCTCATTCTCCCCCCTCCCAAATGCCTTTCCAATCAGTTCAGTGAGGCCTGAAATTTCATCCCTTTTTCTTTGCCTTTTAAAAGCAGGGGGTCCCTGTAAAAACTCAGTCTCCAAGGGGGGTAATGCTTCAGTTTCATCAATCATTGACATCTCAATGTGAACCACAACCTTCCTTGAGAGAAAGGTTTGTTACCAGAGGTGAAGAGATCTAGTAGACATTTGACTCTAATAGGTTTCCAAGAGGTCAAAGGTGTCTGTCACAATTTTGTTCTCTGAAGCCCTCAGTGTATTGGCTAGAACCATGGATTAGATGTATAGGTTTTTTGTTTATTTTTTGGGGGGGGGGTTGTTGTTGTTTTTCTTTGTTTATTTGTTTGTTTTTCTCTTTGTTGTGTGTTTCCTTGGCCATATAATTTGCCTTGTCTGGATCTGATTTCCCTCACTTATAAAATGAAAGGATTGGCCTAAAAACTCTCACAGGTTCCTTTAAGATGTAACACTAAATGTTCTTTTTTCCAATATCCTCGGTCCTAAAGTTCAGTCTGTCAATGCTATTTTATGTTCCAAGGATAAAAGTATCGTAATTCTAAGGCTGGAAAAGAATTCAGAGACCAACTAGTCCAACTCTCTGATTTTACAGATGAGATAACTGAGGCCTAGGGAAGTGAATTAATATGGCCAAGGTCACCTAGGTATTAAGTAACAAAGATGGGGCTACAATCCACATTTACTGATTCTAGAAGATACAGAGCCTTTTTCATAAGGTAACAATGCCTTGCCTTTCTAACAGTCCACATTCTTTTTCAGAAGATGGGATGACCTGCCACCTATTTTTTCATAGCCCACCTGAGAATGGCTTTAAAATAAAACTTAATTATATTTATTAGACCAATCAATCATTATATTTAAAGTATTACTATTTGCCAGACACAGGGTTTAAATATTGGAAGCTATACATAATAGGGACTTTAGCAATCATCGAACCTAATTACCTCACTTTTGCCAATGTGGCAACTGAGATTAGACACTGAATAAGGGAGTTGCCCTTAGAAACTCCAGACAGGAAGTGGTGAATCCAGGGCTTAAATCCAGATGCAATCTCCAAATTCAGAGAACTTTTCTGCTAAAACACAGTAGGCTTAGTATTATAAGGTCCTCACCAACTCTAATACTCCTTGGGTCTAGCCTCAAGTCACGCCCCTCCTGATTTTTTGTGATTTTTAATTTCTATAAATTACTATTTAATTTCTATAAACCTAGCATCTTGAAAGACTGCTCACTAAAAGTCAATATCTCCTTCATTTAATCTAATGGGATTTTTCCCCATTTATTAGTCCTGGTGATCATGCTAGACTCTGATAGCATGCTCTTTGTGTCCAGAGGAAGGCCTCTGATGGTTCCACCAGAGGCATTAGCAGACCTTTTCAATTTCCAGCCTCTAAACAATTCTCTTTTTGAAAAAAAAAAATTATGGGATATCATCTCAATGCTACTATTTTTTCTACCTGAGCTGGTAGTCCTGAGATCTTATCTTCAGACCTGGTTATGTGACAAGAATATATATGGTGCCTCCAAAATAGTTTTCATACTGTGGTTTAATGTTAGGAATTATGATTCAGTAGAGTATGTTTTCCAATACACCAGGGACTCCTTAGTTTTGCACGGGTGCACGAGAATATTCTTTGCCATGTCTGTGACCTGAGTTACACAACTATGTGTAAACAGAGTTTAATGTGTGTCACTTCAGAGGAAAAGCAGGAAGTTATTTTATGGTGCCCAAAGAAAATGACTTTGAACTCTCTGGGGGCCTACCTGGAGACATGTGAATATCCTCTTTTTCACCCCATGGGCTTTGGACATAAACTGCCCAGCAGTGAAGTATCCCCACAAGTACACTGCAAATCACTAGGACATATCTGCCTTTTTTTTTTCTTTTTCCCCTCTTCCATAGTCTGCTTCTGGCTCCCCTCACAGTGACCTTGAAGAGAGTTGCCAAGGAATAATTCAAACTGCTTAATTGCTGAGTTTAGAACGAATCATAGAATGTCAAAACTGGAAAGGGCCTAAAATCTTAGAATGTTAGGAATGCAAAAGGCCTTCAAAAATAAAGAGTTAGAAGAGGTCTTAGAGTCCATTTAGTTTAAACCCTTAATTTTATAAATGAAAAAATTAAGTCCTGAAAAAAAAAAGAAAATAACCAAGCCAAGGTTAACTAATGACAGAGAGGCGAGGTCTAACATCTCCGGCTCTTTCTTAAGCCCACAACTTCATGTTCTCCACCAGCTAACATACAGGAGGATGACTTCCCCATGCCACCACCTCTGCGGTATTCTCTCTGTGAGATCTGCCTTCTCTAACACCTTGCCACTCCATCTTTCCTCCAATTCCACCAGGGGTTGTCAATCTGGGCAACAGCACCCATATTGCAAACTTTGGGCTGGATTCTCTGGGGGATGGGTCACCCCCCCCCATTCCTGGCACAACACCCTCTGACTAGGTTGGAGAGGAATTAGTCATGCAACTTGGTTTTGGGCCAAACTCTGAGGAAAGGACTGCCTTGGTAGCCATACTACAACTAGGGCAGATTGTATTCTTTACAAAGCCCTGCCCCTCAACTGAATTTGCCCTATGAATGAAAATAATGATCCCACTGGCTTCTCTGTCCCAATGAAGGAAGAAGCCCCAGGGGAGCTAAAAAATTCTGAGTCTCCCTGCCAGTATAAGACTAGCAGTAAAAGCCAAAGACCCTTTTTCCCTTCCAGAGGAGAGTTTGAATATCAACTAGCTGCCAATTCTCCAGGAGTCTTCCCTCCCTTCACTAGCATGAATCAGCACCAGTTGCCAGGTCCAAAGGCCTCATCCCCTTCCCCCACTGCCTGGTTCCATTAAGCAGAAATACACACCCTATAAAACCCCACCAGACTGTACTGGCTTGGGGGAGGGCATGTCCCATTCCCTCCCAAGGCCCCAGGGGTATGTGTCCAATTCCACGTAAGGCCCCAGAAGACTGTTTCCATCACCTTCCCCTGCAGCCTTTCATGTTATAACTATACCCCCTCAATAAAGCAGGCTTGCTTTTTTACTGTCTTGTTTGCTGTTCCAAGCTTCCTTATGCTGGACTATTGATGGTCTGAACCTTTCTAAGTCTGCATTAAGATGGTAAGAATCCCTAGTATTATTTCCTCTTATTCTGACTTCCCCCATAAATTTAAGGAATCACTGAACTTTTGAGCTAGGGAGGACTTTCACCTTCATGTACTTGAACAGCATTATTTCAAAAAGAAGGACAATGAAAGGGGAAATGATTTGATCACAGAGATTTTTAGTCATAAACCTAGGACTCAGCATCAGTTGCCCTGATTCCTGAAAGAGTACTCTTTCCACCACAACATAATGACCCAAGAAATCCAAAATATTTGTCTGGATCAGGTATTTTATATGGTTCTGTTTGGGGATCTAAGAATTCATACTGACCCACTGTGGAAATCAGTCCAAGTATTCCCTAGATTCTAGCTTTTTTTTTTTTAAACACCACTTTCCATCTTTAATCTTTCCCCCTTTTACCTTCTGCCTTTTCCACATAAAAAGAAAGCCTGCAAGTTGAAAGGGCAGAGGTACAGTCTGGGAAGATTTCCAGATCCATTTGGAGCCGAAATAATTGCCTGAACTAATTTGAGCATTCGCTGTCACAACACTATCTGAAGCACTTAAGGCAGCATTCTGGAAGCAATTCCCACAGTCCTCCTCCTGGCCACTACAATGGGTCAGCCCAAGCCTACATCAAAGGCCTCAGAACTCAAGCAGAGGTACCTTTTTGACTGTGTGCATCTACCTTGATCAACCAAAGCTGAAGGATCATTCGAACCACACTCCATACTCTGCCCATACTGTTAATGTAGGAGATAGGCCTAGAAGTAGGCCAGAACTTGTCTATGAAAATGGATGCTGTTCTCTAGAAAGAAATCTCCCATTCAGGGGCAGCAATAAATGTTCCCATTGGCTTAGTGAAATTTAGGATCATAGATATTGAACTGGTAAGGACCTGGTCATTATGAGGTCATAGGAGCAAAGGTGTAGGGTTAGAAGGGAGCTAAGAATCCAATAGTCTAATCGTTTTATTTGACAAATAAAGAAGCTAAAGCCCAGTCAGGTTAAGTGATTTGCCCAACAGCACACAGGTAGTAAATAACAGGCAGGATTCAAACCCAGGTCCTCTGACTCTAAAGCCAACATTCTTTCCACTATACCATGCTTCCTCAACTAGTCCAAGCCCCTAATTCTACAGATGAGGAAATTAAGGGGCAGAAGGGTTAAATGATTTGTTCAGTCATGCCATCAGTAAATGGCAAAGGTTGAATTCAAATCTGAGCCCCCTCACTCCAAATTCACCATCCTTGTGCAATATCCTCTACTTTGGTCTTGTTTCCAGCTGAAATATTGTCATCTGGTCTAGGCAGCATGTTTTAGGAAAGTTGTTGACAAGCTGGCATGTATCCAGACGAGAGGGGTTAGGTTAGTGGGAAAGCTAGAGGCAATGCTATAGGAGATGGTCAGAGAGAGTGGAGAAGAAGTGGAGGGAGCTGGGGAAACTAGAAATCAGGATAGAATATTAAGGAACAGGGACACATAGAGTGCTTGAATGGGAAGATAGAAATGGCCAAAAGGAGGCGCTTTGTAACTATTTACATGTAACCCATATTTAAATGTAAGTTCCATTAGGGCAGGTACTCTTTTTTTTACTTTATTTCCCCTGTGCTTGAAACACCAGTGTTTAACAGATGCTTGTTGCCTGACTAACTGTGGGACATGTATTACGTTCACTAATATAGCACTTTAAGATTTGCTAAGTGAGGTCAATTGTTCAAACATTCAGAGCCACACTTTAGAGATCTGAAAAAAAAAAAGCATCATCAGAAAGATTAAGTGAAATTCTCAGCTCTTAAGTACCACAATTAGCACTAACTGAATCCCAGGATAGATCATAGGATCTTCCTTAGAATGATTCAAATATTCATTAAGTCCCTACTTATGTGCCAAAGACTGTGCTAAGTACTGGAGGTACAATTACAAGAGAGACAGTGCCTGCCCTCAAGGAGCTTACAATCTAATAGAGGATGACAATGCACAAAAGTAAACTAAAAAGAAGTGGGTGAAGGCACTGGGGAAAATATCCAACAGTAGGGCATGGGAGAACAGTCAGAGAAATCCCCAAATCTTGCAACTATGTGAGAAATGAGGAGACTTTGAGTTGAGTTCCCTCCCTTAAAGGAGGTTTGGGTATTCATTGGCTCTACCTTCCAGAGGGACAGATGGTGGTGATGAGGTAGAGTCCCAAAGGCTATTGGATCTTACAGGATGCTGAGATTTTCTGGGGCATGGCAAGGAAGGCACAGGAGTCCCCAAGTCATGCAGATGGATGAAAAATGAAAAGTCCAGACCCAATTGAACCAATCCCTACTTTAGCATCAATCCCCTTTATTGTATATCCCATCTCTTCAAAGAAGCATCTGTCTCCAGACCTCCAGAGTTGGGAAACTCATTCCTCCTCCTACCAACTCAGGTTGAGCCACAAGAGGCTTTTCTAGAATGTCCTCCCATTTTCTTTTTAGTGCTGCCCTTTGCTTCCCACGTCAGAGATTCCTCCAAGTATTAGAAATGAGATCTAGGGGCAGCTAGGTGGCACAGTGAGTAGAGCGTTGGCCCTGGAGTCAGAAGGACCTGAGTTCGGATCCGGCCTCAGACACTTAATGCACACACAAAAACCTAGCTGTGTGACCTTGGGCAAGTTACTTAACCCCAAAATGCCCTCCAAAAAAAAAATGAGATCTAGCCCTCATTCCTTCTGTGTCCAAGAACTGTGGTCCTTTTCTACTATACCACACAGATTGTTTATGCACACTATTTTATCCCAAACCAGCCTAGAGCTGGCTCAGGCTGTGAGAAAAAGGACTAGAGCTTTTTTAGCTTCTGATATCTTGCTTGTGCCCTTGTTGGGTGAGGTAGGAAGCTTCCCCCCTGCTGCCTCCTCACATGGCAGACCAAGAGACTCAGCCAGCTGGATTAAAAGCTTAAGTGTGGCCCACACTTCAGAAATCCACTTAACTCTATCTACTTAGGGGTCACTGAACTGAGATCAGCTGTCTGATCTCTGGCAACCTTAATGTGTTTCTAGTCACATGGCATGTGCCAATCCAATAACCCTTCTTGTGCTTGGTATCTACTTTAAGGTTTTAAATCAAAATCTTGGAAGCAAATAATTCACTATATATATATATATATATATATATATATATACATATATATATATATATATTGTACTTAACAGGGGGTCGTTAATTATGTAAAACTGATAATCCTAATAATAGTTAGAATTCATATAACATTTTAAAGTTTGCAAAGCACTTTATAAATATTATCTCTTTTGATCCTCAGGACAACTTGGGGAGGTAGGGCTATTCTTATTCCATTTTTACAGATAAGGAAATTGGGGCACTGAGAGGTTAAATCTCTTGGCCAGGTTAACACTTAATGTGTCTGAGGCAAGATTTGAACTCAGGTCTTCCTAGTTGCTTCATACTGCAATCTTTTCCTCCCTTCTCCTAGAATGATAGATAAAACATGACATGACAAAATGAAGATTTTAAAAAGTAATAATAGACTGGAATGAAGGACTAAAATGGAAATGGAAATAATATAGAGTGAACAGGGCTTTTGACAAAGTGGCATGTTTGAGGGGGTTGATTTTTTTCCAGGGTGTTATTTCCTTTGAGTGTCATACCTGTTCCTTCCCCCACAATCCTCTGATAACGTACCACTAAACCATTAGGTCTGGGACATGTTCTGCTTCCTCCCATTGCCCACACCCTGGGATTTGTATACTGACTCCTCCCTTATTAGATCTGTCCTCCTGCCCAACCCCTGGAGGTCCAATATATATATATATATATATATATATATATATATATATATATATATATATATATATATATATATATATATATATCCAATCACATAGAATATATCCAACATATATATATATATGTATGTATATATATCCAATCACATAGAATATATCATATATATATATACATATATATATATATTGGATATATTCTTCTTTCAATATTGTTCCTTTACTTCAGAACATACCTCCCTACCTCTCTACCATGCTTCCACCATCAACCATATGGGCCTCAACTTAAAATATCCCGTTACCGCTCTGGGATGAATCTAGTAATGTAAAATTCAGGAAGGATAAATGCTTTATACTTAAAAAATCCTAAATATAGACTTAAATAATCTACTACAGTAGTATAAAATAAAGGAAACAAGGTCAGATAAAAATTCAACATAATTTACTCATCATCACATAGCTAGAAGTATCTGAGGTAGGATTTCAGAACAGGTCTTACAAGTCTAGTATGCTGTCAATTAGCCCAACCTATAAAAAACAAACAAATAAACAAAAAAACAAAAAACAAAAAACCACAGTATATATCTAGTCCCTCCTTTTCTTCCAAGCTGAATTATCTATTGAAAGAGCTTAGGGTATTTAAACTGAAGAAGAGAAGACTTAGTGAAGTGATAATCATTTCTGTCTTCAAATAACTTACTCTATAGTGAGGGATAAATATATATATGTATGTATATGCATGTGTACATACATGGATATATATGTATGTGTATCTGTCTCTATTTTTTAACCTCATTGTAATGCTTAGCCCCAGAGGGCAGAATCAGAACTATCAAGGAAGTCAGTTTTGGAAGAGATAAAATAAATAAATGAATTAATAAATGAATGAATAAAAAGTTTAAAAGAATTGTACCTGCCCCATAACAAGAATTGGCTAGATTCATAGATAGTGATTTCTCTGTTACTGTGGCACTGGAGATATTCAAAGGGAAGCTAGACAAGTTAGATCCCACTTGTAAGTGGTACCTTCAAGGAAAGATATTCCTGTTTCAGTAGAGAATGAGAAAGATGACCTCTAGGGTCCCTCTCAACTAAAAGATTCAGTTAGCTCCACTTTTGTAAAATAACTACTCATACCTCTTTTCTTTTTCCATTGTCCTGAAAATGTTTAGTAAGTACCACATCACTCAGAACTCACCCACTTTTCCCAGAGGATCCAGGAAGTCCATTTAAGCTATTAAAACTAATCAACAGGGCCTGACATTCTCCATCTTCAAATCTCCATCATGGAAACAGAGTTGCATTCAACAACCTAATCTCTCCCTTGTTTACCATCGCTGTCATATTGCTGTTTCTCCCTCCATTCTTCAATTTCCTGATACCACAAATAAACTGATAGTGAGAGATCCCTGCTAAAGAGTTCTTGAAGAACAGTCTTGGAGGAAGGCACTCAGCCAGTGAAGTCTTTTATAGTGAGCTAATCAGGAAAACTACTACATGTCAGCTCCTCACATGCAAAAGCTCATGTTTCTATAGTGCCTTAGGAAGACATAATACCTTTGTAACTATATTATTGCATTATCCTCACCAGAGGCCTCGTGAAAGGAGGAGCACAGGTTTTTTTTATATTTTATAAATATTTTATCTATATTTTTTAGATAAGAGACTGAGCCAAGAAGAGATGATATTTTTCCCCCAGTGTTATAATGCTAGAGAATAGCAGACCTGACAATTAGGACTGATAGGACGCTTAGAATGAAAAAAAAAAGTTAGTACCTAAAAGATTAAAGATATAAAAAGTATTATAGCTTTTATTTTTAACTTTTTAAAAAATCTGTTTCATCTTAACCTGTCACATAGATACAGTGTATTTATCATATAGTAGCCATTTAATAAATGCTTATTGATTACATTTGATTTAAAAATCTGACGTACAGAGACTTGAAAAGGACCAAGATCACAATTTGAATCCAGAACTTTCGAATTAAAATAAAGTGCCCCCCTCTCCACCAAGTCTTGCCTCCTTACTACATGACTAGTGATTTTTACATCACACCAAACTTTATCCTGTGAAGTTTCTGTCACTATAATATTGTTATGTAATGTTATATGTTTTATTATGTAATGTGTTTTAAAGTTCTCTCCAAATCTAATATTTTACATATTAGAGATGTAGACAGGAAAAGTTAGAGCAAATAGATATTTCAAAATCCCTCTGAAGTTTTCCTTAGTCCACTAAAAATAGTATTGAAAGGATATACGTTAATTTCTTGATGAAGCACACAGTGTATACATCTCCTTTTGGCTGGTGAAAGCAATTGGGACCCTCCTGTCTCTTGTAATTCAAATATTTCCTGAAAAACATGGACCTTTTTTATTTTTCTTTTTAATTCTCTCAAAACTATCATGTACCAGATCATTTGGTATTTGACCTGTTTTGTTGTTGTTGTTGTTGTTGTTGTTGTTGTCTTTGTTGTTCTTTTGTTTTTTTAATCTGAAAACCTACGTGCTTTTCTATGTTTGACCAGAATCCACAAATGAATGTACCCAAATTCCTTTGTAACTCCCCGGATTCTGCAGCAGCTCACACTATCATACTAAGGCAACATGATACCCCCAAAACTGTGGAATTTCTGTGCATTACCATTCAAGGAAATTGGTGTCAAATACCTAGATTAGGTCCAATATCCACTACTTGCTAGACATTCAACTGCAGGCAAGTCACTTCTCTCTTCTGCTTTCCTAGGAGCAAACGTGTTTCCTACATCACAGGTTTTTGCAAAAGTGAAATGACTTTTCTTTGTAATTCCAACATTTAACACATTAGCTGGAATACAGTAAGTGCTTAATAGATGCATGCTAATTGGTTGGTTGATGATATATGTAAGACACTTTTAACGTGTGAAACACTATGAATGTAAAGTCAAATTATTGTTGTTATCTCCCCAGCATCTGCCATGGGAAAAGGCTTCCAGATTCTTTTACGGATCATCCTAATCTCTTTAGTCTCTAACCTTATAGAAAAAGCTGTAAGAAAGGTTTATTGACAATGTTTTTAGAAAACAGCCAACTATTCCCAGGACTGAAGTGAACATATTTCACATCTTGTCCATCCTTCACCTCCATACAGGAGACATTTAACCTTCTGGAGCTTCAGTTTTCTTTTCTGTAAAATAATGGGGTCGGATTAAATGACCTCTGAGTTCATAGTTATGAATTATTTTATTTATTTCATGTTCTAACATTCTATAGTCTGATATCCTTTGGACTTCTAATATTCTCTGCGCTGAAATGTCTTTTAGCTCTAATATTCTATGTCCCAATGTTGCATTTTTTTTTAGCAATCAGGGTTAAGTGGCTTGCCTAGGTTCACACAGCTACTAAGTGTCTGAGGTCATATTGGCACTCAGATCTTCCTGACTTTAAGCCTGGTACTTTACCTACTGCACCTCTTAACATTTATTAGCACTTATATCCAAACACTCTGCTAAGTGTTGGAAATATGAAGGAAAGCCAAAACAAATGGACAAAAACCAAGCAAACAAACAAAAAAAGACTCCTTCCTCCCACTAGTTGGAAGGGGAAAGGGGACATGATATGGTCTAATGGGTAAAGGGAGTTTTCTTTGGTTGTACTCCAGGAAAGTAGGGGAGACATTTACTTTATACTGCCTTCTGGTAGTCTCTCCTTCTCTGGCATGCCAGCTCCACCAATCCACCATGCAAGAGGCCTCATCTTTGTTTTCCCTATGAACAGTGTCTCAGTAACCCAATGCCTCAGCACAAGTATAGAGGAACCTTGTTCCTCTGATGGTTTCTCTGTGTCTCCACCATGATGGCTTTTCAGTCAAAGAAATTCCTTCTGAGGTCAAAAACTCAAGAAATATTAAAATTCTGGATAATACCTGTGTGCTAGAATTCCCACAAGTCTCCATGGCTATATTCCTAGTGGAAGAGTTATAGCTACTTTGGAATACATGTGGATTTAGAATTCTACTTTTCTTTTCATCCTCATGGCAGATATCATAGAGAGTAGAGTCCCTCAGGTGGGACTCTTTTTCAACATCAAAAAGACTATTGGGTGTGCTCATAATATATTGGATGCTGAGTTAGGAAGACTGGAGTTAAAATCCTCCCTCAGACAACTACTATCTGTGTGACCATAGGTAAGTCTCAGTTTCCTGATCTGTAAAATGAGACTGACAGCACTTTAACTTTCAAGTTCATGTGAAGTTCAAATGAGATAACATATTTACAGCTCTTTTCAAATATTAAAGCACTGTATAAATACATGATATTATTATTAGCAATTGTTTCATTCACATCAGTTGATTAAAAAATAAAAAGCTACTATGATTTTCACAATTATTTTAAAGAAATTTGTATTATCATAAGCACAATCATAATAATTGCAATATACCTTTGAAAACAGGTAAAGCGTCTTTGTGTAAGATGTTTTATTTACTCAGCCTACATCAGGTATGTTTTCTACATAAAACTTAACATGGCAATGTTTGGTGTGCTTATGGATTCAGTGATGAATGCCATGCAATAATTCTTTGATTTCCCCATGTCTGTGGTCCACAGATTGGGAAAATAAAACTGCCATAAACACAACTGTACAGAAGTCCAGAATCTCAGAGCTGGAGTTCATCATTTTAAAGAGAATCATCTATCCCAACCTGTACCTCTTTTCCCAGTTCACCAATATGTGGCCCCAATTGAAGAATGAAGTAACCCATTAGCAACAGAATTTTTGCTGCCATGGTTGTGCAAGTATGGGGGGCAAAAGGTTTGAAATGAGAACATCTGACTGATACATCTAAAAAGATCTTTTCTAATAATTCCTTTTGCAAAAATTTTTAGGACACATATGATGTATTCGTTAAATAGCTCTAGAGACCATGTACACCCCCTCTTAACACTTATGTAAAATTTTTAGAATTATTATATCATAAAACTTATAAATGATTTTGTTCTGGTGTTAAACTAAAAAAAGAATGCGCACACATATGGAATCAACCCATGAATCCCCACTTTTCCTTCCCCCCTTCACAATGAAAAAAAAAAAGATGTTTCTCATATAATTGTAACCCACCCTTATATAAGCATCTCAAGATCCTTATGTGGTGGCATCGTATTCATTCCAAATTCCATTCAACACACTCTCGCTTTGATTGAAGAAACAAATCTTATGAAACATTTTATATAATCCCACAGTGCATCACTGGGAAAAATTATGTGGATGACATGAAACCATCTGTATCAGAGGGTGAATTTAAAGGGGAAAAAAAGCAACACTTTAACATATTGGCCAATCTGCATATAGCCAACATGCAGAAATGGAACCCATCTTGGGTAGGGAATAGATACTTTCCTGCCTCTAATGGCTTGGTAATGACCATTATCAGCACCAGTGTAAATGGAACAAAAATAAAAGAGACATTTTTATGTACTTCTTATTCAAAGCATATAAACTCATGAACTTGAAAAATAAACAAACAGACTGGTGGCTAAACAAAAGGTTGATTTAATTTCCACTTATAGAGATAGATATTTGGTCATTAAAAAGATAGAGCTGTTTAAGCGGTCCCATGGGGAAGACTTAAACTGGGGATAAGAGAATCTTGTGAAGAAAGTACAGCAATGCTGATCTTAAATAATCACCATGCTAGCTGGGGTGTTGGGTTAGATAATAATAACTCATGCTTATATAGCACTCTGCAGTTACAGGGGGCTTTCTAGGAGCTTATCTTGTTTGAATGTCCTAAGTACCCCTGTGAGGTAGGGAAAAAGGGGTATTACCCCCACTGCAAAATGAAGGGCTTAGAAGACAAACCCCAGGTCAGAGTAGGGATAGAAGTGGGAAACAAATCCAAGTTATATGGATCTCAATGTGAGACACTTTTCACTGTGCCATATATTGTTTGTTTTTTTAATTTATATTTATTTATTTATTTTTAATTAGGAAGGGATAGCTCACCACTTTATTATTGTCTGAGTATTAATTAAATAACTTTACAATCATAGATCTGGAAAACATGTTAGAGAACAGATTGTTAAAGCCCTTTGAAGATATTACGTCAGAGTCTCAAAAGGGTTTTTAAATATTGTTTACACCAATTTCCTCAAGTTGTTTTGTTTGTTTTGGGGTTTTTTTTGGTTTTTTTTTGGATAAGGAAATTGATACTGAGAAAGGTAGAAGAGTTGGTGACAGGAAACAGGAAATTAACAGTCTGGCACTATCAGAGAATGAAAGACAAGCAGGGGTGAGTTTTAGTGGGAAAAATAGAATATGAAGTTGGGTTGAAATCTACCTGCATGAAATCTACCTGTCTGTCACATTCATAAAAGATAAGCTCATTGAAGGAAGGAACTGCTCTTTCTGTGTTTGTACTTCTCAGTACCTAGTTCATACCTGGCCCAGACTAGACACTTAATAGATATTTGTTGATTGATATCCTCCAAGTTACCAACTTAATTATATGCTATTCTCTCCAATCACTTGTCTCCCACAGCGGTTATTTCTCCTATTTAGAATGTACTTTCTCTGTTTCTCTAGGAGTGCCTCAAAGCCACGTGGCTAAGTCATGTGAACAGCTCCCACAACACTTCACTTTGCTTCCTGGCCATCTTATCTGAAGGGTCACCCTCTGTTTTCCCTTACCAGCTTTCCAACTCTGAAACTATAATTATAGTAATATTGCCACTCCTAATGGAAAGGCATGTCAATCAACTTCCCTGTGTCTCAATCCATGGTCCTTTTAATTTACTAAACCCAATGTATCCTTATCTGGCTGCCTCAATTATATGTGCTTCCCCCAACTTTTTTTTTAAATGACTTTTTTGAGGACAAAGACTCTATTTAATTTTGTTTCTATATTGCATAGCACGACTTTTTCTACATAATACATGCCATAATAATTTTTCAAAAATTATTCATTTATTGTATATATTGAAATTCTTACTTTCTTTTAGGGCCCAGGTGTGACAGTTTTCCATGATGACTTCCTTTATTCCTTTCAGCCAGAAATGATCTCTCCTTCCTCAGATTTTTACATAGTACAATGTATAAAGCTGTCTTTTGCCTCTTTAACATTTTACTTCATCATACTTATATTCTGATGTCTCTAAGCTTCCTAGACTTCCTTGACCATCAGATTCCCGGGAATAGGGACTAAATATATTTATGTGTATGTGTGTATACATATGTATATGTGTAAGCATCTATATGTATATGTATATATGTATACATACATATATGTATACGTGTGTATACATGTATGTATACATATATACACGTGTGTATACAAACACATGTTTTATATGTTTCTGTAGCATACGAACATATATATGTACATATAAATATATGTATTTATATATGTATGTATGTGTAAATATATTACCTAATACCAGTACCTAGCACAGAGAAAGATTTGCACACCAAAGTCATTGAATATGTTTGTTGACTTCAACTGAAAAGTCAGATCAGATTTGGTTTGGGGGAAGGCCCTGTGTGCATCTAGGAAGGCCAACATTGGCATAACTATGTTGGAGATGTGTGGGACACTTGGATGCATTACAAGTCTTTTCTTTTCCTTGGACCACATTTGTTATTGTACACAGAGATTAATACATCCCTCCTGAGAGAATCTGTTGAGGAAAGTTTAATATACTTGACTTATTGAAAACCAAAATTACCCTTATTCTGATATTATATCACCTTAAGGGAAAGATATCTGTCTAGGGGAAGGTGACTTCAAAAAATATTTTTCTTTAAATAAATTCTATCAAAATAAAGTCACTTGTCAGTAGGCAAGGTCACAACAGTTCTCTTTGCTTGGTTTCGTGGCTGTTATGTGACCAGCAAGGTAAATGTCATGATACCGACACTAGCCAACGTGTCGCCTACTTCTGTAAGTAAGTTCCAAGAATTGGAGGAGACTTCTGAGGCCTGCATTCCTGCACAAGTATTTCTTCCATCACATGCACAAGTAGTCTAGCCTTTGCTTGAAGAATTCCACAGAGTAAAAATACATAACCTCTATAAGCAATAAATTTTCTTGCTCAATAGCTCTACTCTTTAGAAAGACTTTTTCTTTTCTTATATCGAGCCAGCATCTATATCTCTGTCACTTTCCTCTCATTCCTCCTATTTCTGCTCCCTAGGATCAATCAAAAGTAGAGAAATCCTACTACCCTCCATTCAACAGTCTTTCAAAAACTTTCTTTTGAAGAAGTATCATATGATTCCTAAATGCTCTCTTCTCTAAGGATTAACAATTCTGGTTCCTTCAACCATTTCTTGAGGCCATTCTGGTCACCCTCCAATTTATTAGTAGCCTTCTCTAAAATGACATCCATAGCTAAAATTCAATACTGTAGAGATGGTCTGACCAAGGCAGCATACAACTGGTTCTTCTACTCCTTGTTTCTGTACACTATGCTTCTTTTTCTTCATGAAAACTAAAATATTTCAAGCAGGTTTTGTTTCGCCTAACTTGTTTTATTTTATTTTGTTTGTTTTGTTTTGACTGTCATGTATCATATTGTTGACTCAAACCTGGAGGCAAAGTCAGCTGTGCCCATGATTCAGATACAATTGTACAACTAATAACAATAGCTAGCAGTTACATAGCACTTTAAGGTTTGCAGAGGGCTTTACATAAATTATCTCATTTGATTCTCCCAATAGCCCTATGAGATAGGTATTATTATTATCATCTCAGTTTTACAAGCAAGAAAACAGACTCAAATAGGGGCGGCTAGGTGGCACAGTGAGTAAGAGTGCTGGCCACGGACTCAGGAGGACTCGGGATTGGTTCCGGCCTCAGAAAATGAGCACTCACATATAAATAATGACTGGCCGTGTAACCGTGAGCAAGTTATTAACCCCAATTGCTTAAAAAGAAAGAAAGAAAGAAAGAAAGAAAGAAAGAGAGAGAGAGAGAGAGAGAGAGAGAAAGAAAACAGACTCAAAGAGCTTAAGGGAATTGCCCAAGATGGCACAGCTACTAAGCGTCTGATATAGGCCTTGAACTGAGATCTTTCTTAATCCAAATCTGGCACTTCCTCCATTGAACCCCAAGCTGCTTCTAGACAGTATGACTGACATCTTACACTATACTATTGTTTGCTCCATCCTGATATATGCTGAGTAGGGTGTTAATTACAAGCAAGTTGCAAGCTCAGTGTGGGCAAACCCCCATATGCATATCCAAGAATTCACCAGTGAAGACACAAATGAAGGAAATCTAAGTCAAGTGAAGGGAATATTAGTATCTCATCTCTCAATCTCTTCCTTCTCCCCATCACTCCATGGTTGTTTTCAGCTTTCACACTCACCACAACTAGGAGGTCTTTCTACGGTCTATCATTCTCAATACCTAGACCAGTATCTATTCACCTTACAACACACATCAGTCTTGGTCTAGGGGAATGAGTATTAGATTTAGAATCAGGAGGCTGGGTTAGACTATTGCTTCATATACCTACTTAGATATGTGACAAAAAAGACAAGTCACATTCTCTGAGCCTCATTGATTTCATCTGCAAAATGGAGGGAATGTTACTTATTCAGCCTGCTTCATAAGGTTGCTGGCTGGAAAGTATTTGGTCAACCACAAAGTATGATACAAATGCTGATTGTATTATTCTTCTCAAGCACAGTAATCAAGCATTCTTTTTTTTCCCCATGCTTGCTATATTAATTCAGCACTCAGCATTATTTTCAGGTTTTGCTGCTTGAGTCCAAAAAGGGAAAATCAAACTAGGGACAAACAGGCAGGTATTACAGACAAATCATCCCACCAATTGATACCTCATCAATTTATCTTCTTACAACTAGGTTGAGAAAACAATAAATTGACTGGTGGATTTGAAACAGAAGTTCTGGCAGTACAATAGTGAGAAAAGAAAAGTCCAAAATAGGAGACTGAGGTAGGTAGAGTTGTTGCTGTTCAGTGTGTGCAACTCTTCATGACCCCATACCCATAGGTTTTTCTTGGCAAATATAGTGGAGTGATTTGTCTCATTCCTCCTCCAGAGTGTCCTCATTTTATTACATGAAGAACTGAGAGTTGTGTGTAATGTAAGAGTAATGTGACTTGCCCAGAGTCACACACCTAGTATCTGAGCCTCAGTTTTGAACTCAGATCCTCCAGATTCCAGGTCCAGTGATTTATCCATTAGTATCATCTAATTGCCTGGTAGGTAGAGTTATCAGGGCACCATCATTAAGTCACGACTGGAACATCCTAAGGACAAGTATTATACACTGATCATGTGCTATCTATTGTCCTTCCTAGGGGCAACATTTTTTGCTCTGGGAAGATATTTACTCACAGTTTCATCATGTTAACAATGCCTAGTCTACCTATAGGGATTTGTCATAGTCCTAAGCTATCTAGAAGAACAACTTGGGGTAAGAATTCCATACTGATCATATATGAAAAAGGGAAAGGTGGAGATTGAATTTTATTAAGCAAGTTCTTGCACAAGTATCTTTTTTCTTTTTCTTTTTTTAACAAGTATCCTTTTTCCCCTCCCAGACTGGTAACAACTCAATTTCTTAACAACAGGGACCTATGTATGCAGTGATGGGGAAGAACAGTGGACTTTAGGGTTTTCTTCCAGACTTACTGTTTACAAAAGTTCAAGTAGACTCTGAGAGCTAAGAATGGAATTATAGTTCTATCTATCTATCTATCTCTCCATCTACATGTAGACATAGAATATATAAATATATATACATATACGTATAAATAATTTTTATATTTTCAAAGTCTTTTTACCAATATCCTCTGGTGTGATTATTATAACAACCCTTTGAGGGTGATTGGGTCAAAGTTAACATACTTTTTTTTTAATAAGAGAAATAATGGATGTTCACATAGATTAAATGATATACTCATGGTGAGTCTCCTGATGCCTAAGTCTCTCCTCTTTCTGCCATATTACACTCTTCTCTATGAATGAAAGGTCTCATTCTTATAAAATAATTTTTTCTAAGCAGAAATAAGTGGTACCCTGGCATAAGGGATAGACAATTGACCTCAGAAACAAGAAGGCCTGAGTTCAAAATTCACCTCTGACATATAGTGACTAGATGAGTGAGTCACTTAACAGACATCTTTCTAAGAAAGTGGGCTACAGGGAAGGTTTCTTATGGGGGAAAATTCTAATTTAGGAATTTATCATATGAGTGAATTTAACAAATATGTTATACTATTGAATTTAGGGTGTAGCTAGGTGGCACAGTGGATAGCATGCTGGGCCCAGAGTCTGAAGACTCCTCTTTGTGAGTTCAAATCTGGCCTCAGACACTTACTAGCTTTCTAATCCTAAGCAAATGACTTAACCCTGTCTGCCTTAGTTTCCTCATCTGTAAAATGAGCTGGAGAAAGAAATGACAAACCACTCCAATGTCTCTGCCAAGAAAACCCCAAAGGAGGTAACAAAAAGTCAGGATATAACAAAAGTGAATTTAGGGGTCTAGCTCTTATTTTTATATGAACATCGCTCCATACGCAAATGGAGGAGAGTTAGGCATAAGAAAGAAGAAATTCTCAACAACCCAGATTTTTTTACCTTGCCTACTAGTAAACATCAGGAAATGATTCTAGATTCTAGGCCCTCCCCGTCACTAAACTTGTTGTGTGACCTTGAGCAAGGCAATTACTTTCTCTGAGTGCCAATTTCCTCCCCTGTAAAAATGACAGGGTTATACTAGATAGTTTCTGAGATTCCTTCTAGCTCTTAACATTCTATGAATCAATGGTGAAACTCCAAATGCCACAAATTCAGCTTTCATCTCAATCAAACTGGATGAATAAGGATACGAGTAACATCCTACACTTAGGTTCCAAAAATCAGATATACAAATATAGGAAGGGGGAGGCAGGATGCAACAGCAGGTGGTATGAAATGGATCTAAGCCTTGGATTGTCAGATAGACACATGTCAATCATGTGACAAACAAATGTGGCTACAGACTACATTCATAGAAGAAAGTTTACGAGACATTTACCACAGTGCTGGGCATACAAGAGATGTTTAATAAATGCTTATTGCCTGACTGCCACATGAGAGAGGTCCCCATCCCACCATCTTCTGCCTTGGTAATACTATGTGTGGGTATTGTGCTTAGTTCTAGGTGCAACATGTTAGGAGGGTTATAGACAGGGGTGTACTGAAGCCTAATAGAAACCACAGAGAATGATGGTTGAGTTTCCAGCATTAGCATTTGCCCCTCAGAAATTGGCAAATGCTACAAGTTAGTACTTGATTTAGTGTTATCATTGATTATCTAGACATAAGAAAGTGATGGAGAAAATATTAATAATGCAGATTAAATTTAATATGGGACATCCACCCCCCCCCAAAAAAAAAGCCTATTGTTAAACATTGCCTAGTTGGATGAGACAGTCTAGAGCACCTGGGTCAAACTCAAATAGAAACAGGGCTAGTAATCCATCCCTAAGGATCCCTCTGGGCAACACATTGACTAAATTTGAAAATATAATATTCTCTATGTTTTATTATATTTTTATTAATTTTGTTAGATATCTCCCAAATATTTGTTAATTGTGTTATGGTTGTGGTTGTGGCTGGTTGCAGGGCAGCATGGAGCTGTGTTTGACACCTCAAGTCTAGAGTTTATTCTAAGAATATAAAAGTCAGAGGCCCAGTTGATAAGGATTAATTAAAAGAATGGAGCATGTTTTGCCTGAAGATGAGAGGGTGGGGAAGGAATATGGCACCTGCCTTCTAGTATCAGAAAAGTCACTGAATGGAACTGGGAATAAACTTGTTCAATTTGACTTCAGAAATCAGAATTAGGGGCAATGGGTAGAGAAGCTGCAGAGATTCAAATTTTGGTTTAACAAGGAATGTTCTCATCATTGAGCTGCCTAAAACGTGACTGGTAAGTCTAAGCAACTTCCCCATTAGTAGAAACTAGAGCAAGACTATGGAATCCCTTGTTCCGATATATTAGAGGAGTTTACTATTTTCATATAATAATAACAATAGCATTCCTATAGAACCTACTATGTGACATTATATTATTCTTCTCTACAAATAAAATCAATCCTCAACTTTCATGGGGATAATTTTTCTAGAAAACAGGGTGAAGTATTTTAAATACTCAAATGCTGATACATTGAACCTATGGGAAATAGGGGATTAGGTTCCTGAGACCACCAAAAACTAATCTTTCACTAGAGATAGTGCTGAAAATACACCTTTCTTCACACAATTCTTTCTAACAAAAAATTAATTTTGATAATATTCACTTTTCCTAACACAGTAACCATGAAATAATCCATGAAATGCAGAAGAGGGAAAGGCAGTGTTGGGGGAGGAGTGGTGACTCAGAAGAACCCCAAGGTAAAACAAAAAGGGGAGAAGGGAACTTGCCCTCTCTAATCTCTCTCTCTCTGCTCCAAGGTTGAATTATTCCCTAATAAAAAGCATATGCCTGGGTTAAGTCCCCACCCCAATCCTAGCTCAGAACTCCCACCCTGCCTTTCCTGGCCTGCTGCAACCCTGAGAGGAGGGGTGGAGGGAGGGCAACCATCATCTCACTCATCCACAAATGTAGGCACTTTTCCATTTTTTTTTAATTCCCTCATCACGCACTTGAGAGGTTACGTTAGCACTTTCTGGAGCAAATTCACAAACACTTTTACAGATACTTTCCTCATTTTTGCAGATATAAACTTGCCCATCATCACTTCTCTTTCCTTCTCTTTTTCTCTACTGCTCTAAACTGCAAATGTGCTAGGTTGCCAGGGGGAAAGTGAAAATGTTTGCGAATATTAATAATTGACTTCATTGTTTGTAATTACACTGTACAAATATTATTTCATTTAATTCTCACAACAACTATAGAATGTAAAATGCTATTATCCTCATTTTATGGTTGAAGAAACTGAGGCAAACAGCAATTAAGTAAGATGCCCAAGGTTACAAAAATACTAAAAGTGTGAGGCTGGATTTGAACTCAAGTCTTATTGACTGCATGTTCAGAGTTCTAATCACTACACCACATATTTGTTCCAGCAAGTAAGGTATTGTCAATAACTAATATTCATAAGGATCCTGAGTCAGCAAAAGATTCAGTACTTTCCTAAGTAATAACTCATATTTACATGGTATATTACTATTTGCAAATCACTTTCCTTACAACAAACCTGTTAAGTGAGTAGCAGAAGCATTATTCCCTTTTTACAGATGATAAAATTGGACCTCAGTTAGGTGAAATGATTTGGCCAAGGCCACATCCTTAGTGAATGTAACAGCTGGGATTTAAAGATCTCTTAACTATGAGTCCAGGTCACTGTTAAGAGGTATATTTAAGAAGGAAAAAGAATGTAAAGGCCATTTTGGAAATATTTCCATCTTAAAGAACAAAACAAAAATATCTTGGCTTATTTAGACCTTAGATCATATTCCTCTAATAATTCCAGAGAGTCTAGATACGGACAATAAAATAATGCCTGGGTGATCTAATATTTAAAAGGGTAGGCATTGAAGGAAGGGAGATAAATAAAGGATATTTACAGGACTGGGATGGAGGGGTCAAGAATGAATAGGAGGGAAAGGGCAAAACCAAAATAAGCCAAATCAAAATTTCAGGCCTGGAAGAAACTTTAGAGATCAGCTAGTGACATAATTGGTCCTCAATGAACGATGAATGAATAAAAGGTCAAGCTTATTGTCACAGTCCTGACATAGTTTTCTGGTACTGACCATCTGTTGCATTGTTCCTCCTCTCCCAATCCCAATTTTTCTGGGTAATTATAAAAGCACAGAATGTAAGAGTTGGAAAACACCAGAGAGATCAACTTAGACTAAGACAGGGTAATGTAATTCAAAAAGCCACTGGCTTTGGAGTCAATTAATCAATAGCATTAAGCACCTATGATATGCTAGCTACCTTGTTAAACTCTGAACCCTCATGAGTCAGAGTACCTGACTTGAGTTCACAACTATGCTCTTCATTTCTTTGTGTGACCTTGAACAAGCCATAGGGTCAGTTTCCTCACATGTAAAATGAGGGGGTTGGGCTAGCTGATAGCTAACATTCCATTCAGCTGTAAATTCTATTGTAAGGAAGGTGATCCTTGACAGTTCACTTGTCTGGGTCACATCTACTTCAGTGTCCTGAGAAAAGCAGAGGTTGAGAATTATGAAGAAAGCATTTGCTGATTCACACATGACAGGAAAGTTGTTCATTATTGCATATAAAATTTGCCACTAAGAAGGAGTAGAGAGTTTATCCTTTGCTCTCCATTGACACTTGTTGCTGAGAATAAGAGGAAAAGAAAAGAGGAAAAAAACAACAGTTTATGCATTAGACCTGCCATTGCTGAGATGTGAAGTAGATTCCTGACAATTGAAAAGAATTGGAGAAGTTTCTTGTCAATATTAAGAAAACACTAAAAAGCAAAGCATTATTTCAGTTGAAGGTATCATCTAAGTCTGAAGAAAAAGATGATAGATACTACAGTTGCTTTTGAGGGACAAGCCCAGTTGAGCAGTGATACAGCAACAAAGAGCATGATCCTTCTGCCCTATTAAGATATTGCACCATGGAATGCCCACCATGGGATATATCACCTTGACTTATCAATGGAAATATTTATTCAACACAGAAGCTATATTCCTCATTTTCCTGAGACAAAATGAGGACATTGAAACTCTTACAGAGTTGTGAGTTGCCCTGCTCATAAAGATTCCCTATTATCTTGTCTTTTGGCATCCTCCTAGTCTCCACATGTACATGTTTTGGTAGGACAGTAGGATTCAGGTCTATGAGTGGAATGTTACATAAATATTTAGTGGTCACTTTGCATTTCCAATGACATTCATATTAATGGATGATCTACATATGGGAAGTACACTAGTGAGGGCTTATTAGTCAAATGGTTAATAGGACTAGTTACCCACAAGGGTTAACTTTAGAACCCTGAGTGTAGTGACATGTAGCTGTCTTCCCTCTGAGGAAACCTCAACTTCTCTGACTGGAGAGAGGTAAAGGGAAAATGAGCTAGACAAAGTAAGAAAGAAGTACGGGATAGAGGAAAGGGATGAAATAGGGTACATTTGTGGGTTGAATTAGTCTAATACTCTCATTTTAAACATAGACATTGAAATTCAAAGAGGTATAACAACTTGCCCAAGGTCACAAAGTAAATTAATGATAAAACTGGGAATTAAATTTAGGCCTCCTAAATTCAGGTGAGTGGTTTTACATTTTTTTCTTCTTTGTAATTTAATCATCAATATATGTGGAACAAAAAAAAAAATAAAAGGACAGTAATCTTTTTATGTAGTTTTTTTAATGTATAATGATTCAATAAAGTAGTAGTAAAATTTCCCCCTTTGTGCCTCTTCCTGATCTCCTTCTATTTTTCTTTTGTGTATTTTTGTTTGTTTCTGGATGACCTTCCTTGCTTCCTTTAAAAAAAATAATATCTCTATCACTACCCACTAACTCACCCCACTCCTCACTCCAACTAGTGTTCTTTCCATCAGGACAGTACAGAATGGAAACTATGTACTATGTCCAATTGTCTAGAGTCCCGATAGAGGACTTTCTTTCTATGTTTGTGCATGGAAAGAGATATAGATATGACACTATACTAGTGGAATCAAGATTGGCATTTGCATGGTTGAATGATTATGTGATGCTCCATGAAGGACCAAGTTGGCAAGAGCTTAAAGAGGAGAAATCTTCCTCTTCTTCTGACTCCTGGCTTCAGTAGAGGATGCATACATGGTTCTACATTCTTTTGAGGAAGTGGTCCCTGGATTGAAAGACTGGAAAGAAGCTAACAGAAAGAAGATCAAGTCCCTCAAGCATTCCACTATTCCCAGTTTGCCCTTTTAGATACTTAGGGGAATTTCTCCTTGGGTGAGATCAAGGATTCTCTTTCTCTTATAGTGGAAATGAGGTATCTTGTTCTGAAAAGGGAGAGCTTATTCACTCTATGCCATGTCCAGTATATTCTAATATCTATAACATCACTGGTTTCCTTTTACTACTGACTTGGATAAATGGGTTTATTCACTACTGTATGTTATAATCTTGTGTAATTGGCATTTCATGGGAAGAGAGCCAAGCTTTGAGATAGAGCATCTCAGGAGCACAGCAGATAGGGTACTGGGCCTCGAGTCAGGAATACCTCACTTCAAATGTGACTTCAGATGCTAACTAGAGTTTGACTCTGGGTAAATCGCCTAATCTCTCTGTCTCAATTCCCTCATCTGTAAAATGGGGATTATAATAATAGGACTTGACTCTCAGGGTTGTTGTGAGGATCAAGGGGCATTATAATTTTAAATTACTTAGCACAGTTCCTTGTACCTAGTAGGCACTAAATATATTAGCTATTATTAGCTTGGGACCCTCCTTCCCCATTTAAAGAGTTAGGAGCATTCAAGAGCAAAGCTTGAATCTATTTCCATTAGACTAATAATAGTTAAGTGTAGGATAGATGTAATTCTAGTCCAAAATGCCTTCTCTGAGGAAAGTAGTGTCCAGCAGGAATCAAAATCTCCTACTGGGAAGGTTTCACAAAGGAGACTAAAGGTATCAACTATCCTTTTGAGGTACATATAGGGAAATTGATGTGTATACATAAAGCAAATGGGCAACACACACACACACACACACACACACACACACACACACACACCTTGCATTAGTACACTAGTCTACCTAGATTCACATTTGAGAAGATCATTCTGAGGCACTATTATCTTTAAGAGGAAGAGTTCCCCTGTCAAGGAACAGAAAGAAAATATATATAACTTCTCAGCCTTTAGCAAAAGTGAGGGGGGATAACAGTAGGCAACTGAGCAGGTGTCCATTTTGACCATCCCTTTTTGAAATTCAGACTAGAGCCCAATCCCCTAGGGTGCCAGGTGCCCTTGAAGGCAATCATTTCCTTCATTCCTTATGATTGGCTGCCAGAGATATTGCAAATGCTGTGCAAGGGAGTTCTCGTAAACACAGACATTGTTCACCAGGCTGTATTTCCACTGCCTCAGGATAATGAAAAATCCAGAGTGGTCATAAGGAAACTGTACAATTTTACAGACAAATTAAAGGCTTGGGAGGCAAAAGAAAAAAAAAAAGTCAGGTGCAGCTCCAGAGAAAGTCATTCTATATATTTAAGATGTCCACTTCAATTACAAAGCATAAAGAAGGAGGCTTTAGGGGTGATCCACAGTCCCTGAAGGCTACATATTAAATATGTCCTCTGAAAGTCAACAGCTCTTGAAGCCTTTAAGGCAAGGAGCAGGACCCACCTGCTTCTGAAGGACTGTAAGGAAGGGGAGGGAGAAGACAAAAGCTCTGCTCATTCCCAGACAAAGGACAAGCTCTGGGATGATATCTCATTTTCATTGATGCAAATAAAGCAACTCTGAACTACCTTTACTTTCCATAAGGAACAACATCTACAGGTTAAAAGATGAAGCAGGAGTTCAATTCACCAAAGAGGTAAGGAGTGATGGAGCATCTTCTTCGTTGAAGGAATCATTCTATGGTAGTATGAATGCTAGAGACGTCAGGGATTAGGTTCGAGTCTAGGGTTTCTTTCCCACTTAGGACTGAGGACAAACCATATGATGCCTTTAGACTTTCACTTCCTTATCTATGAAAGAGGTGTAATATAAATGATACTTCCTAGCAAAAGGGGAGTATAAAGAAGGAGGAAACATATACTTTTAGACATGGACAATGTGAACATTTATTTTGCTTGTAATATGCGTATATTACAAGGGTTTTCTCTCTCTTTTTTTCCTCTTGTAAATAGGGTTGGGTAATTGGAAAGGAGGGGAAGATGAATATTTATTCATTGTAAAGTTAAATTAAATTTTAAAAAATCAACTCAATCAAATTTGATTAAGTTCCTACCTCTATCTTTAAGGTACTGTACTGGGTGCTGGAGGTACAAAGAAAAAAATAAAAATTAAATTAAATCAAGAGTTGCTAAATTCAATGATTTTGCATTCTATTGGATATTGGCATGTATATGAGTAAGTAAATATTGCTAGGTGTCATAATGCATAGAGCACTGAACTTGAAGTTAAAAAGAGCTGACTTCAAATCTTGCCTTAGCTATTTCTAAGCTCCATAACATTGAATGAGCCACTTAATCCCTGTGTCTTATCTTCATCATCTCTGAAATATGGAGCTTTCAGTTGAGGGCCTCCAAGTTCCCCACCAGCTCTGAGTCTTGTTCTATGAACCTAATACAAAGTAATTTAAAGAGGGAGAGAATGCTAAGGCCTTATGTAGGAAGTGCCAACTGAGTTTTACTTTGAATGAAGCTAGAAATTATTTGAGGTAGATTTGAGAAGAAATTTATTCCAAACATGGGCAAACATATGGGGGAAGGAGATGAACCATCTTGTTGGGAGATCAGCTAATGGTTTAATTTGACTAGAGCAGTGTGTAAAGAAAAGTCCTAATGGGGGCAGTTAGGTGGCACAGTGAATAGAGCACCAGCCCTGGAGTCAGGAGGACCTGAGTTCGAATCCAGCCAGACACTTGGCACACTTACTAGCCATGTGACTTTGGGCAAGTCATTTAACCCCAACTGCTGAAGAAGAAGAAGAAGAAGAAGAAGAAGAAGAAGAAGAAGAAGAAGAAGAAGAAGAAGAAGAAGAAGAAGAAGGAGGAGGAGGAGGAGGAGGAGGAGGAGGAGGAGGAGGAGGAGGAGGAGGAGGAGGAGGAGGAGGAGGAGAAAGAAAAGAAAAGAAAGAAAAAACCCCAAAAAGCAATTGGGGTTAAGTAACTTGCTCAAGATTACACAGCCAGTCATTATTTATGTGTGGGTCCTCATTTTCTGAGGCTGGACAGATCCCAGGTCCTCCCGGCTCCGACTCCCAGGCCTGCACTCTTACTGACTGTGCCATCTAGCTGCCCCAAACAACTGAAGAACAACACCTTTTTTTTTTCTTTTTGGAGGGGGAGGGCAGGGCAATTGGGGTCAAGTGACTTGCCCAAGGCCACACAGCTAGTAAGTGTTAAGTGTCTGAGGGCCGGATTTGAACTCAGGTCCTCCTGACTCCAGGGCGGGTGCTCTATTCACTGTACCACCTAGCTGCCCCTGTGGAGGGTTTTTAAATATATTATTTAATATATTTTGTTTTTCCACAATTATGTTAAAACATTTTTATCATTTTTTAAAGTTTTGAGTTTCAAGTTCTTTCCCTCCTTCCTTCCCTTCCCTTTCCCTTTCCTGAGAGACAGCAAGCATTGAGATGTAAGTTATACGTGTGCAATCATGTAAAACATTTCCATATTAGTCATATTGTACATGGCTCAAAGAAAAGAAAAAAGAATGAAAGTGAAAAAATGGCATGTTTTAGTCTATATTCAGACAATACTATGCTTCATCATTCATACTTTGGGATTGTCTTGTATCCTTGTATTTCTGGAGATAGTTAAGTAATTCACAGTTCTGTTTTGTACAATATTGCTGTTACTCTGTACAAGGCTATCCTGATTCTGTTCACTTCACTTTGCATCAGTTCATGTAAGTTTTTGGTTTGTTTGTTTTTTTTGTTTTGTTTTGTTTTGTTTTCGTGGAGGTGATCCTAGAGGTAATTTAGAACCACTGAAGACTTTTGAGCAGGGAACTGACATAGTCCAATCTTAGGAATCTAGAAAATGAACTGTTGTTAAGAACAAATAGGAAATATTCAATCATCATAGAGATTACGTCATTATTATTAAGTGCTAAATGTAGCCATATTTTTGCTCTGCTGGCTTAGTCTTTAAGAAAATAGACTCACCTGAATAAAGAAATGAGGACCTTATCAGCCAAACAAAAGGAATTGCTTGTAATCCAATAGAAACTCCACATCTCAAAAACTAATCATTATCTTATAGAATCTAGAGATTTCAGGACTTCTCCTCAATAAATTCAAGTGCCTCTCTTTTCCTCCAGGGACCAAATATAAAATCCTCTATGTGACATTCATAACCTGGCACCCTTCTACTTTCCAGTCTTCTTATACCTTACTCCTTTCCACAAACTATATGATCCAGAGACATTGACCCCGTCATTGTTCCTAGAAAAAGAAATTTCATCTCTGGAATCTGAGAACTTTTACTAACTATTCCCTATATCCAAAATTCTTTCTTTTGATATCTGCCTCCTGTCTTCCCTGACTTCAGGTTCTAGCTGGAATCTTATGTTCTACAAGAAACCTTTCCTAATCCTCCTTAATGCTAGGGTCTTCGATCTAATCTCTCTCTGTCTCTCTGTCTCTTGTTTTTGTTTTTGTCTCTGTCTCCCTCTGTCTGTTTCTGTCTCTCTCTCTCTGTCTCTTGTTTCTGTTTTTGTCTATGTCTGTCTCTCTCTGTCTCTGTTTCTGTTTCTGTCTGTGTGTGTATGTGTGTGTGTGTCTGTCTGTCTCTCTCTTTCTGTCTCATTTCTGTTTCTGTCTCTGTGTCTTTGTTTCTGTGTGTCTCTGTCTCTGTCTCTCCCTCTTTCCCCCTCACTCCTCTCTCTCTCTCTCTCTCTCTCTCTCTCTCTCTCTCTCTCTCTCTCTCTCTCTCTTTATACATATATATATATATATATATACATATATATATATATATATATATATATACATATATATATCAATTTGTCCTTTGGTTGTTTCGGTTGTATACTATTTTGATGACCCTTTATTAGGGCTTTCTTCACAAAAATATTGGAGTGGTTTGCCATTTCCTTCTCTAGTTCATTGTACAAATGAGGAAACTGAGGGCAACAAAGTTAAGTGACTTGCCCAGACTCACAAAACTAGTAAGTGTCTAAGACTTGATTTAAACTCATGAAGACTAGTCTTCCTGACTCCAGACCCAGTACTCTATCTACCTAGCTGCCCATACATACATACATAAATTTACACTATATATGTATGTATGTATATGTATACAAACACATATGCACACATATGCATATATACATACCTATATAATCTTAAGTTATGTCAACAGTTAGATAGACTTAGGTATGTTATTTGTCCATCATTAATTGCATATTGCCTCTCAAATTAGACAATGAGCTCCTGTAGAGCAGATTCTTAGCTTACCCATAGGCACATAATAGTTGCTTAACGAATTCTTAATGATTCCTTCTTAACCTTGAAAACCTGTTGTTCAAACCTCTTAGTCTATCTATCTTTCATCTATTTGTCTCTTTATCAGCTATTTCATCTCCCTATCTACATATTGATTTATTGTATTTTTTACAACACACAAATTAACACAAAACAGTTCCACAATGATCATGTATAAATATTTATATCTCCTGGACTTGAATCCATCCTCTTGTTTCATGTTTGGGGTACTCCTGCTTCTCTTTACCACTGAAATTCTGCCCATTGAAATTCTAGGTATACATGTAGATGAAATGTGTGTGTGTGTGTTTTCTCTTTAGATGTTAATTTGTTGAGTTCTACTATGGTAAATGCCAAAGGTTTTATGTAAAGTTTAATTAGGTATTATGTGTGTTTATTTGAATTGCTATTATTGATGACAAAACCAGTACAAAGGCTGAGATATTGCATTTTTGCCTCAGGGCACTGAATTTGGAGAGTGCAGACACCATTTTTTGTACTTTAGCAGTATAGAAACAACAGAACTTAGAGTCTAGTTATCAAGAGTAATTATTGGAAATACGAAGTTACCAGATGATGAGTGTCCCCTTCCAATCTGATTCTGCCTCTCACTTCCTCTCTTGGTGATAGCTGAACATACTCATTCTCTGTCTTAAGGTCCCTTGCTTCTCACATAGGGTGATGTTCTGCCACTCTCACTATAGTTCAGCTATTGATAAATGTCCCATTACTTGACCCAGGCACAAAAATTTCTAGTTTAGTTCTCTGTTTTAGGGTTATTAACTTTACAATAAAATTTAACAAGGTTTACCCATCGTTTTTTCTGCTGCTACTTCTCCCCAACACAGATGGAAACACCCTCATCAGAACTGATGATATATACTTGTTTAGAATAGATTTAGCTCACTGACCTACTATTATACACTTTTTGTGGACCTCTTATGTATTGTCATTTCTGTATGCATTATCTCCTTTATTTAATTGCAAACCCCTTGCAAACAAGGATAAGGAGAGGATAGGGACTAGACTAGTAATTTCACTGGCATAGAAAACTGTCAATTGAGGAAATGCCCTGTATTCCAAGGTAGGTTTACATCTCTTCTACAACTCAGAATCTTAGAAAGTTACCTAGATCACTAGAGGTCAGACAACTGGCCTGAGTCACACAGCAAGTATGTGTTGGTGGTGTTTGCACCAGGTCCTGGGTTCAAGGCTGGCTCACTAGTTTTTAAAACTTCCTGGCTCTCTGAGGACAATGAAGATATCTTGTTAAACTTCACATCTTCCTTAGCTCCTGGGACAGAATCCTATAAACAGTGAGTGCTTTAGAAACCCATTGTTAAATTGAATTGGGTATTAGCCTACTTGTCTTATCTCATGCTATGCTTGATTCCCTGGCCAAATTGGCCTCCTAAATATCTCGGATACACTTTCCCAGTTTCCTGCCTTTGTTCCCCTACTCATGTTTTCTAAGGCTAGAATCCCCTTTCCCAGGGCTTCCTGTCTTATTCTTTGCCTTTAGATATCAATCAAATGCCACCTTGCCCATGAAAACTGCCTAAAGAACCACCTACACCCTCTCACACATATATATGCACACTCAGTAATTGATAAGTAAGATTAGTATCATGGATGCAGTTCTAGACTTGATTGAGGAAAGACAAGTAAAAATCCTATCTCAGATACTCACTAGCATGAAGAGAGGGACGAAGACATTATCCCTACCATAATATCTAAGTAAACCCCAGAATCCTCACCACTCTTTCCATTCCTTATGTCATTCGTTTCATTAAGGCCTGGTTCACTTGTGTGGCAGGTCTTAACCTGTGAAATTGGTTCATGGTGGTGTTCTCAAGTGACACAATAGTGTTGGGGGGTGTCTTCTAAAAGGACACATTTTATGCACACATATATGATTTTGCATACACACATTTATGTGGGAATGTATGTAGAAACACATACACACCTATCTACATACATATGCACATACCTGTGAACATATAATATATAGTAATATATAGTAATAGTAATATAATTTACATATATAGTGTATGTAAATATATATACATATATTATTTACATATATAATATGTTTAGAATATATCATGCTCATAATAACAAAGAATAAAGCTGAAAGAAAAATGGGAGGGAGTAGTGTGCTTCAGGGGCACAAGAACTAGATTTTGTATCCATTGACCAAGGCTCAAATGCAGCCCTGCCACTCCCAAGCTATGTGTCTGGGAAGAAATTTCTTGTCATATCTAAGTCTTGGTTTCCTGATGTGCAAAACCAGCCTGATAATGACTTTCTTATCTACATCAGGGTATTATGAAAATCTCTTGTTATAATGTGTGATAACAACTCTTTTTCCTCATGAAGTCCTATTTGTTTGTGAGATATTAGCAGTGACTGAGACACTGCCAGGAGCTACTGGAGGAGGAGAGGGGCAAAATATTTAAGTACTCCAGTGTCAGTGTGCGAGGTCAGTGTGATGTCTGTACCAACTACTACACCAGGGCTGACTTGGAGACCTTCAGCAAGGTAAATGATTATAAAGATATCCTTGTCATAAAACAGGAAGCATGTAGAGCCTTTTGACCAGAGCTACACAACTTGGCATTAGGTAGGTGTCAAAAGTAAATAGGCTAAATTTCTTCCCATGGCCAATAGATTTTTAGCAGTTCATTTTTTGAGTAAAGGTAATTAGAGACAGAGTAACAATGGTTGGTGGACTCAGGTCATGTGACAAACATGAGAGTATATGTAAGGCAGGCTGCCCAAAATCCTTTGGCAAGCTGCAAGTGGCCAGAGGGCCATATGTTATTCAGGCCTGCTTTGGATTATAGGAAGCTTCCCTGGTTCCCTGAATGAGAACTATGAAGATCTTCTCTATCTCTCTTAAATCCTAGGTTAGTTCTTCCAAAGGAAAAAACAAACAAACAAATAAACAACAAAAAAACAAACAAACAACTAAATACCCTGTCTTCCATCCCCTCATCCCTTCTGTCATCATGAATACAAGAAACTAGGAATTCTTAGCATTTTATGTGTCGAGGATGGTTTTGGTAGTCTGGTGAAGACCATAGTCCCCTTCTATAAAGCCAAGCAAAAGTAGCTTTCCAGAAGACTACTGCTGTGAACAGTTTTGAGGTTCTGATTACATAGTATAGTGAACTCTCTATTTATTCAGTAACATACTAACACAAAACCTTGACATAAACCAAAATACAGCATTCACAATGTAATGACATGACAAATCATCACTAAAGTGGCCACATAGTTTTAGATAAAAGATATCATTCAGTAAGTCCTTAACTCAATCATCTTTAAGGAACAGGTCTCCTTAAGGGTCACAAAGCACAATTATTCGGTAAATTATTAACTCAATCATAATCTCAGTTAGCATTAGGTACCCAAGAAGAGGTCTTTTCATCTTGGCTCAAGGCTGGCTCTCAGATTCCATGATTCCTCTTCCATGGTTCCAGCTCCTGCCTGAATCTAGCCAACTGTCACCTGGATTCAAAGGCAGGCAGCTCACAGCTCCTTGTCCAGCTCTCCTCCAGACCTTCTGTAAACAGACAAACACAATTTTTTTTTTCAGGGCTTCCAGTAAGGTCTCAGGGTTCCTGTACAAAGTATCACAAGGACTCAACACACATCACAAACAAAAATCAACACAGCAGAAGAGACAAACAGAATGCTACCACCACAAATGTTCCTTTCTCAGAATCTACCACTACAATTGCTCTCTCAGTTCTTCTCAGTTCTACTCTCTCCCAGCTTGGGTTTTTCATTATATATGGTCATTACCTTCTCCTCTAATGGATGTATATATATATAACCTCCTGCTAATGCAACAGGGGCTCACAAGTTATGGGGTTCACAAGCTGTGGGGTTCACAATTTCTGTTTCTTAACAAAGACTTGATGTAATCATGAGCAAGGCTTAAAAGAAACTTGAACTGAGACAAGGTGCTAAATAATTAAATAACTACAACAAGGAGTTAAGTACTTTGCTTACCATTATACCTTCTCAGACTATTTTAGTTTGTCTGTTTGTTTTGAATGCATAAAATAAAATATATAGGATTATAATGGTAACTATAATTATATTGAAATACGATTATCACAATATTTTTTTTAAATCAACAGAACTCAAAGTTGAGAAAGACTGCTCTGATTGATTTCCCTCACATTTACTAAAGTTTGGAACTTGCTCATCTTTCTGTTCTACCCACTAGAACCTGCTATTGATGACCTGTGACAACCTGTGGAGAGTGCATTTGATTTTTTAATTCTCAACTGTCTGTTTCAAGGAGAGTCACCTTTTAGGAAGGATAGAATATGAAAGTGGACATAAATCCAAGATGTTTTAATATGGATTTTATTTAATAACTCACTTGGATGTGGTTGGATGCTGGTGGGGGGGGAAGACCATTTCTAGTCTTGAGAGGTACTTTCCTTCAGAGATAATTACCTGGGCCAAAAGCCAATCAGATTGGAGTATTCTCCCAAGCCTATTTCTAAAGTGCAGTATTTTTTGTCACATACATCTTTTTATTATGCCTGCCTGCCTAAGTGTGCTGGTCGATTTATAGTGTAATACTAACATATTGTGGGCATTTTTAAAAAACCCCAATTATGGAGTCTGTTGGAGTAGTTTTCTCCAATATGAGGTAAATCATTAAGCCCATATATGTTACTGGAGTAATGGAGTGTAATGTAGTCCACATATTGGGTATTTTGACATAAGGTCTTTTTTATAACCGTCTGATAATAGATCTTTCTGAAGTCCCTTTTGAATGTCACTTTAAAGCTGATAATTTCTCCCCTCACCCAATATCATCATGATTGCGGTTTGAAGAAATATGAGGAAAATAACACATTTTCCTTTGGTTGTACAAATCTATATTCTATATTTTAACTTTCTACATTCTGCATTTTAACAGTTTATTTTCTGAGGTTTCTTCCAACTTCAATATTTTGTGTCTATGAAACTCAGAATTTCTAAAACTATTAACATTGTTTAAAAGTGTATTATATTACTTGCCTTTTACCTGTCTCCTCTTTGAACAAAGGAGAGTGCCCTCTCTCTCTCTCTCTCTCTCTCTCTGAATCTCTCCCTATTTATTGACTTATTCCCTGATGCCTATGAACACAGCCAGGTTCCCCCACCTTAAAAAATAAATAAATAAATATCATTACTTGACCCTACCATCCCTCCCAAACTATATAGTCCTCTTTATACTCAAACTTTCACTGAATGCTATCTTTTCTCGACTTCTTTTCCTCTCCCACATTACTGAATCTTTTACAAACTTGCTTATGACATAATCACTTGACTAAAATGTCTCCAGGATTACAGAGGACTTAGTATAGCTCCTTGAGGGTAGATACCTTCTTGCTTTTGTATCTGTATCCAGAGGACTTAGTATAGTATTCAAAGTACTTAGTAAACGAATAATAAATGCTCTTCCCTCCCTTCCCTTCCCTTCCCTTCCCTTCCCTTCCCTTCCCTTCCCTTCCCTTCCCTTCAATCACTTAATTTCCAAATATAATGGCATTATCTCTACCCTATACTTCTTTAGATTCATAAACTCTTTAGTACTGTCAACCACCTCCTCTCTGAGTTTCTGGGGCATCTCTACTTTGGTTTTCCTCTGATATGAACACTCCTCAGTCTACTTTACTGGATCATTACCTATATTATATTCACTAATGGGGGAATGTGCTCCAAGCCTCTGTCCTAAGCTCTCTTCTCTCTCTACATGTTTTTTAAGAACCTCGTTAGCTTCCATGGGTTCAATTATCATCTCTATGCCAATGATTTCCAGATCTTTGTATGGATTGTCTTTGACTTTCTCATGAGTTATAGCCCTGCATCCCCAGCTGCCCATTAAACATTTCAAACTGGCATCTCAATTTCAACACGTCTAACACAAATTTTCACCTCTAAAACCCTCCTCTCTTTTAAATTCCCCTCTTCTTCTGAGGGCACCACAAGTCTACCAGTCACCCAAGTTTCTAAGCCTGGAGTTATCATTAATGTGCCCCTCTCTCTTCCCCCCTTATATCCAATCTGTTGCCAATTTTGTTAATTCTATCTCTGAGATTATCACACTGCTTAGGAAAATAGTGGACACTTAATAAATGCTATATGACTGACTATCTGCAACATCTTTTGAGTCTGCTCCCTTCTCTATGCCAACCTGTCTTGTTGCCCATGATGGACAATGATGATGATAGAGCAATACCATAAATGACCACTTTGGGGAACTTGCCCTGTGCCCATCTAATTCCCACTCGATGACCACTCTTATCTTGATGCTGACTTCCTATCCCTACCCAGCCCAGAGATAATCCTGAACCCTACTCCCCTATCCTTGGAACAACGCTTCCTAACAGTCATTTTCTGGGGGCCATCTTCCCTTCCATGGCTCTCCAAGGTCCTCTGGGACTTACCATCTGCCCTTTTACTTTGCCCACCAAATCACAATAACCATCTGGTTTTTCCTGCTTCTATGAAACTAATTCTTCTTTTATTCATACCCAATTAGAATGGGAAATCTCTGATGGCAAGGATTGTCATGATTTTCTATCAGTATCTCCAAAATTTAGCACAATCCTTAGCACATACTAAGTACTTAATAAATGCTTCTACATTCTATGACCCTAGCTCATGCCATTATCACATCTTAGCTGGACCATCACAGACCTCTCTGAATTAAGCTCCCTACTTCAAACTTCTCCTCACTCCAATCCATTTACCATATAGATGCTAAAATTGTAGTCCCAAAGCACAATTTGGCCCACATCACCCCCCTGCATAATGAAGTCTGGGGGTTCCTATAACCTCTAGGATCAAATACAAACTCCACTTTTGCACATTTGTAGATCAAATTGACCTTTCCAGGCCTATCATATATCAATCCACTTTACATACTGGCCCAGCCTTCTTGCTATTCTTCAAAGACAACATAATATTGACTGATTACATGCCTTTTCAAGTTATCCCCCATACCTGGAATACAATTCTTTCTCCCGTCCAATGATTAACATCCCTACTTTTCTTGAGTCAAGTTATATTTCCTATATGCCCCTTTCTTGATTTGTACAGCTGCTCATGTCTTTATTCTAAAAAAGTGTATTTATTTTATATAAATTTTAAATATAGATTCTATTTTCCCCAATCAAATGTAAGTACATTGAAAGCTGAGAGTGTTTCATTTTTGTCTCAGTATTCCTAAAACCCAGCATAGTTCTTGGTCCAAAGGTACTTCATCAATGCTTGACTGAGTCAATACTTAAGATCTCTTTCATAAAAATAGGTACTCCCTAGACAAATCATAGCCCTTCCTTGCCTTACTGTATTGATCATCATTGTTATTGTCATCATAACCCTAAAGTCAAGCTTGTCACTAACCTTCACAAACTTGGCTTGTCTTCTGATGACAGAAGTATAATTTCTTTTTTTTCCATTTCGCAAAATGTTATTAAATACCTACCATATATAAGCACTATGCTAGGCACTAGAAAAAGACACAAACTATAAATAAGACACAGTACCTGATATACGTGGAGTTTATAATGTTTTTTAAATAAAAATTTATGTTTATTTTTAGTTTACATCATTCATTTCCACAAGATTTTGAGTAGAGGGGGCAGCCAAGATGATGGAGTAGAAACAGCGTTTCCAAGCCACTCTGCCCCCAGATTTCCTCCAAACTATGTAAAAGGGGACTCTGAACAACTTCTGGAGCCCCAACACCCACAGAACAATACAGAGAAGCTAACCTCTTGCTGAGGACAACCCAGCAGCCCTGCAGGAAGAACCAGCGCAGTTCTCTGGGAGCTGGCAGCACAGCATGCAGAGTGTGGGGAGCCGAGCACAGGTCCATCCACCTAAGTCGTGGTTGTACCCCAGGGTGGCAGGGCCAGCAACTGGCTGGAGAGACCCCAGAACACCAGCAGCTGTGGTGATTCCAGAATTATCAACATAGACATGCCTAGGACAAAGTGAGAGGTTAGTGCCCTATGGATTTTGGGACCAGTATTTGGGGAATGCGTTGGCTTCCTCCCCTGGAGGCTAGAAGCTGCTGAGGAGACATGCCATTTTGTAGTTTTCAGAGGCAGCTCCAGCTCCTGGCCTGCGAACTGTGGGGAGATCCAGCGATCAGTCATGGGGAGTAATCTCTCTTGCTTTAACCGCCCTGGATCTGGATTGTGATCTGGGGAAGAGGTTGTGGGTGGGTTTTCAGCTTGCCAGAAACAAAAGTTGCCCCCCACACGTTCAGGACGAAAATTCCCCTATCTGGTGGCAAAGACATAGTGTGGCAACAAGCCCAAAAGTAAAGAAATTAAGTGGCAACATGCCAAGGCAAAGAAAACAAATTAAACAGAAAAATGCAACCCTAGACTCCTACTTTGGGGGCAAGGAGGGTCGAAGCATGGAACGGGAAGAGGACTGTGAGGTCAGAAGTCCTGCTCCAAAAGCCCCAGGGGAAACCATGAGCGGGTTGCAGGCCATAGAGGACCTTAAGAAGGACTTTAAAAATCAAATAAGAGAAGTGGAGGAAAAATTGGGAAGAGAAATGAGAAGGATGAAGGAAAAGTATGAAATGAGGGGCAACAGCCTGACTGAGGAAAACAACACCTTAAAAATAGACTAACTCAAATGGCAAAGGAGGCTCCAAAGGGCAATGAGGAGAAGAATGCCTTAAAAAGCTGAATTTGTCAGATGGAAAAAGAATCTGAAAAGTTCACTGAGGAGATTCATTCCTTCAGAGTTAGACTGGAGCAAATGGAAGCTAATGACTTTATGAGAAATCAAGATGCTGTTAAGCAGATCCAAACAAATGAAAGAATAGAAGGCAATGTGAATATCTCATGGGAAAAAGCACAGACCTGGAAAATAGATCCAGGAGAGACAATTTAAAAATTATTGGACTACCTGAAAGCCATGATCAAAGAAAGAACCTAGAAACTACCCTTCAGGAAATTCTCAAGGAAAATTGCCCTGATGTTTTAGATCCAGAGGGCAAAATAGAGGTTGAAAGAATCCACCGATCACCTCCTGAAAAAGATCCCAAAAAGAAAACTCCCAGAAATATTATAGCCAGGTTCCAGAATCCCCAGATCAAGGAGAAAATACTACAAGCAGCCAGGAAGAAACAATTTCAATATTGTGGAAACACAATCAGAATAGCCCAGGATGTGGCAGCTACTACACTGAGGGATAAAATGGCATGGAATATGATATTCCAGAGGCAAAAGAGCTGGGAATGAACCCAAGGGTCACCTCCCCAGAAAAACTGAGTATTTTGTTTCAGGGGAAAATATGGTCATTCAGTAGAGTAGAGGACTTTCAAGCATTCTTTTTTTTTTTTTTTTAAAGCAATTGGGGTTAAGTAACTTGCTCAAGGTTACACGGCTAGTCATTATTTATGTGTGGGTGCTCATTTTCTGAGGCCAGATTTGATCTTGGGTCATCCCAACTCCAAGGCCAGCACTCTTACTCACTGCGCCACCTAACCGCCCCTTTAGGGCAATTGGGGTTAAGTAACTTGCCCAAGGTCACACGGCTAGGTTTTTGTTTGTGTGGGTTAAGTGTCTGAGGCTGTCTCCGAACTCAGGTCCTTCTGACTCCAGGGCCAGCGCTCTACTCACTGCGCCACCTAGCCGCCCCTTTTTTTTTTTTTTTAAAGCAATTGGGGTTAAGTAACTTGCTCAAGGTTACACGGCTAGTCATTATTTTATGCGTGAGTGCTCATTTTCTGAGGCCGGATCTGATCTCGGGTCATCCAAACTCCGAGGCTGGTGCTCTTACTCACTGTGCCACCTAGCCGCCCCTTTAGGGCAATTGGGGTTAAGTAACTTGCCCAAGGTTACACGACTTTCAAGCATTCTTGAGGAAAAAAACAGAATTGAATAGAAAATTTGACATCCAGACACAAGAAGCAAGAGATGCCTGAGAAGGTAATCAGGGAAAAGAAATCAAAAGGAACTTATCAAAGTTGAACTATTTATATTCCTATATGGAAAAACAATAACTGTGACTGATGAAATCTTTCTCACTATGAAAATAATGGAAGAAGGGTGTATGGTCATATGAATATATATGTGAATGTGTGTGTATATGGTTACAGTTATATATGGATAGAGGGAATAGGTTGAATTTGTTGGGAAGGGAGGATACTCAAGGGATGAAACTATGAGGTGAGAGAGGAAAGTAGCAAGAGGAGATGGAGAGAGACAGGGTAGGGTAAACTATCTCATGTAGAAGAAGCAAGGGGAAGTGGTTACAAGGGAGGGGGAAAATAGGAAGGGAAAAAAAAAGGCAAATCCACATTCTCATTGAATTTGGTTTAGGGAGAGAATGACATACATACTAAATGGGATATCTCAACCTGCAGCAAAATAGGGGGAAGGGGGATGAGAGGAGGGATGATGTATGGGAGGGCATCCTTGGGGGGAGGGGAGGTTGGAAGTACCCACTATAGAAGAGGGACAGGATCAGTAGGGAAGGGACCAGGTCGGGGGTGGGATGAGTGGGAGGGAATTATAAGCAGCCTTATACAATATATCTACTATGATAATGTTTTGTATAGCTCGGCATGTACAACATATACTGAATTACTTATCTCCCCAGAGGGAATGGGTGACAAGGAAGGAAGGAAATGGATCTGAAATTTAAGGTCTTAAGATTAAATGTTTCAAATATATATAAATACTATTATTAATACTCTTTTGCTTGTAATTGGGAGATAAGATTTGCAGTCACTGGGGCACAAAGATTCACCTTTCTCTAATGGAAAAGTCGAAGGGGGTATGGGAGAAGATATGGGAGAGAGCAGATTGGAGGAAATGATATCTTGTGGGACTTCTATTCTCAGAGGCTGGGTAGGGGAAAAGCAGGGGGGAAAATGATTGTAACTCAAAATCTGGTGGAAATGAATTATGTAAAACAGAAGTTAATAAAGCATTTGTTTAAAAAAAACAAAAAAAAACCCAAAAAATTTACAAAAAAAAAGATTTTGAGTAACAAATTTTCTCCCCATCTTTCCCTTACCCACCACCCCAAAACAGCAATCCCACTGTATAGCCCATCCCCCAATCTGCCCTCTCCTATATCCTCCCTCATCCCCTACCTGACTTTCCATTAGGGCAAGATGGTTCTCCATACCCCAGTGACTGTATATATTATTTCCCAGTTGCATGTAAAAAACTAATAAAATATTTTTTAACATTTGATTTTAAAACTTTGAATTCCAGATTATTTCCCTTTCTCCCTCATCATCCACCCTTACTGGAAGGATAGGCAATTCAATATAGGTTATACATATGTACCTATGCAAAACATTTCCATAATGGATATATTGTCAAAGACTGACTATATTTCCCTCCATCCTGTCCCTCCCCCCACTTCTTCTAATCTCTATTTTGACCCTGTCCCTTTTCAAAAGTGTGTGCTTCTAACTTCTCCCCCCCAACCTGCCATTCTCTCCATCATCCCCCCTCTCATCTCCTTCCCCTTTACTCTCCTATAGGGTGAGATACCCTATTTAGTGTGCATGTCATTCCCTCTGTAAGCCAAATTCAATGAGAGTAAGGTTGATCTGTTCCCTTTTGCCTTCCTGTTCTTCCCCTCCATTGCAACAGTTTCCCCTTACCTCTTCTATATGAGATAATTTACCCCATTCTGTCTATCCTGATCTCCACTCATTATATTCCCTCTCACCTCTCAATTTCACCTTTTAAGTGTCATCCCTTCTTATTCAATTGGTCCTGTGCCCTCTGTCTATGTATACCTGTACACATATATACACACACTCACATATGTATTCTTATGCCCATATACCCTCCTATATAGAAATAAATATGTATGTATACATATATATATGTATACATACACATTTATATTCCCTTCAATATTCTCATACTGAGAAAATTTTCATAAGTTCCAAATATTATTTTTCCATATAGGAAATGTAGGAATGTAAACAGTTCAACTTTGATAAGTTCCTTATGATTTCTTTTCCCTGTTTATCTTCTCATGCTTCTCTAGCTTCTTGTATCTGAATGTCAAATTTTCTATTCAACTTTGGTTTTTTCATCAAGAACGCTTGAAAGTTCTCTGTTTCATTGAATGATCATATTTTCCCCTGAAACATGATACTCAGTTTTGCTGGGTAGGTAATTCTTGGGTTTAATCCCAGGTCCTTTGACCTCCAGAATATCATATTCCAAGCCCTTTGTTCCCTCAATGTAGAAGCTGCCAGATCCTGTGTTATCCTGATTGGTTTTCCACAGCATTCAAATTGTTTCTTCTTGACTGCTTGGAATAATTTCTCCTTGATCTGGAAACTCTGGAACCTGGTTATAATATTCCTAAGAGTTTTCTTTTGGGGTCTTTTTCAAGAGGTGATTGGTCAATTCTTTCAATTTCTATTTTGCCCTCTGGTTCTAACACATCAGGGCAATTTTCCTCGAGAATTTCTTGAAGGATAATTTCTAGGTTCTTTTTTTTGATCATGGCCTTCAATTAGTCCAATAATTTTTAAATTATCTATTCTGGATCTATGTTCCAGGTTAGTGGTTTTCCCAATGAGATATTTCACATTGCCTACTATTTTGTTCATTTGTTTGGATCTGTTTAATAGTATCTTAATTTCTCATAAAGTGACTAGCTTCCATTTGCTCCAATCTAATTCTAAATCTGAATTCTCTTCAGTGATCTTTTGAGGTTCTTTTTCCATCTGGCAAATTCAGCTTTTTAAGGCATTCTTCTCCTTATTGGCTTTTTGAGCCTCTTTTGACATTTGACTTAGTCTATTTTTAAGGTGTTGTTTTCTTCAGTCAGGTTGTTGACTCTCTTTTCATGATTTTTGTGCATCATTGTCATTTCTTTTCCCAATATTTCCTCCACTTCTCTTATTTGGTTTTCAAAATCCTCCTTGAGTTCATCTATGGCCTGTAACCAATTCATATTTTTCTTGGAAGCTTTTGGTACAGGAGTTCTGACTTCCTTGTCTTCCTCCTGTTCCAGGCTTTGATCCTTTTTGTCCAGAAAATAGGAATCTAAATTCAATTGTTGTGCTTAATTTATTTGCTTCCTTTGCTTGCTTATGTTGCCACTCAATTACTTGACTTTTGAGCTCTTTGCCACACTAAAACTCTGCTTCCAGAGAAGAGAGCTCTGTCCCAAGTCACTGGGGTTTCTGCAGCTGCTGGAGCTATTATTTAGCTGCCTTCTCTTAAGCTTCCACCGGCTTTGGCACCTGGTCACACACACCAAGGCCCTCCACTCTAGACAGTAATCCAGATCCAAGCAGGTTAAAGCAAGAGTGTTTACCCTCTCAGACTGATCTCTTGGTCCCCCTACATCTGCAGGCAGGAGCTATGAAGAAGCCATGTGGCAGCCACCACTGTGCCTCATGTGCTTCTCCATCAGGGGGTAGAGGTTGGACCACAATCCCAGACCCCCTATTCCCAAAGCCCACAGTGACCTCTCACTTTGTCTTTGGCATTTATGGGTTGATAATTCTGGAAACCTCCAGAGCTGCTTGTGATCCACTCTCTTGAAGTCTCTCCAACCTTGGCTGGTTGTGGCTGCCCTGAGGCTAAAATTGTGGGCTCAGTTGGGGCTGGGCTCTGCTCCCAGCATACTGCAATGGACCCTTCCTGTCTGCCTTCTAGGCTGCTTTCAGTAGGAGATTTGTTTCTCTCTGTTACTTCGTGGGTTTTGTAGGGATAAAGTTTGTTTAGAGTCATTTTTATAGGTATTTGAAGTGGTTATGGGAGGGAACACATGGAGTTTTCCTGCTTCAATGCCACCATCTTGGCTCTGCCCTGGCATCGTTTCTTTTAGGACCAGTTTTCAAATAATCTACAGCTTCGTAGGACATGCCAGATTTTATACTCTGCTGGATTAGTTTTTCAGAATCCTGGGATAATTCTATGCCATGATGAGACATCAGGGGAGGAGGGTCTTGATTAGGTCTTAAAAAGAACATTCAGGGCTTTTAACAGAACCTAGTTTGTGACATCATCATCAGAAGGTCAATCTGACTGAGAGAATGACTGAATGAGTCTCTGTTGTTCAGTTAATGAGCATGATAGCACTGAAGCAGCTCAAGGGAAATATTGAGGCCTCTTTTGCTTCCTAATAATTTTTCTTATTTGGGCAAAAAATAATTATAGAACTAAGTTGGGATAGGTCGATGGAATCTTCTCTTCCATTTTGACTCAAAAAAAAGAATGCAAGGTATAAAATGTCAATAAGGTAAGCCTTTACTTACGAAAGTCATGAGGACATATGCAACTTTTTAAGGCAGTTTCAATCATAATTAGACATGGTGGTGGGGAAGGGGATGAATGAAAGAAAGAATGATGCAGTTAAAAATCACATTCTAAGATGTAAGTCTAATCTCATGAGTCTGAGATCAATCCCCATCTGTGGCTATGGCCCTTGTCCAGCTTGGACAAAGCCCACTCTCTCCTAAACCAGTAGATACACAGGTCAGGGAACTCTCACTTGGGTTATAAGCTTTCCAGAACAGTGCAAGACATGATTTTATTTCAGTGAACTACTAATGAGGATTATAGCCTTAATGGATCACAAATTTCAGAGGCAGATAGGACCTTAGAGATAATTGGCTCAATGATTCTATCTTAACAGAAAATGAAATTGAAGATAAACAAGATGAAGGAGGAACTATGATATAATGGAAAGTAGGCTACATTTGGAATATGGGAATATGAATTCAAATCTTGGCTCTTTCCCTTTATTTGCTATGTGACATATAGCAGGCTGATTTCTCGGCCTCAGTTTCCTCACTGGTAAATTTGGGGAGGTGTTAGACTAAATGATTTCTAATGTCACTTTGAACTCTAAATATATGATGCTTTGACATATCTAGAATTATTCAGGTGACAAATAGCACCTGTGTTAAAGAGTGACATACTCAGGAGTACACAAGGGCAGAAATGGGTCTTATACTAGAACCTTTAGGCAAGAATTTCCTTAATGAACAAGGTCCTTCATGGACTATTTCATGGCACCCATGAACAGAGAAACATCTTGTTCTCTAAAAACCTCTTCCCTACCCCCTCCAAAATACTACCCACAATAATTCTCGAATAAAACTAGGAAGGGACTAATCACAATCAACAGCATGAGGGAAATCCTGGTGTGTTAGGTTTCATAGCTTTAAATTCCAGATGGGGGAGGTGGATTATCTATAGGAGTGGCTATATCTCTAAAAAAATCAATTGAAGTAGGGAGTTGAATATCAGATCTCTAGGTCTTTTCTGCCATGGGACTGCAGTCACCCAGTAGTTGTAAAGGCTACACAATGTTAACACCATCTCTGGCTCAAAGAGCAAACCTTCGGCCAAATAGAACTATATACCTTTAATTGCTAGATACCCACACATGTGCCTAAAACCTAAAGACTAAACCACAGCAAGGAAGCAGAAGTACATGAGAATTCTGCCAATTAAATTGATAGAATGGGGGCACTTACTGGTTTTGGTTTTGTTTGTTTGTTTGTTTGTTTTTTTGTTGCAGTTCTTCAAGGATTCATCATTTCCAAAGTGTGTCTCCTACCAATGCCAATTGTAGCCCTGCAAACTTTTATTGGTATTTTTTGTGGGATATTTTTGGTGGATAATACAAATCTTTTGTATAAATTTCTGTTGATGAGATTTCCAAAACATGATGTTGAGATGAAAAATGCACTGTCTATTACAGTGTCCAGATACAGAGTTTTGTTCTTCCAGTTTGGTTAGAATTAACAGTTTCTATTAGGTTGGGATTGACTTCAGGAGCCAATCTCCAAGCTATGGTAAGAAAAGAAGGACTTTGCAGGACCTTGAGATTTAAAGCTGAAAATCATTGAGTTTAATCCTGTCATTTTACAGAAGAGGAAAATAAAGTTCAGATGTTTAAGAATATATAGGCAAAAAAAAAAAAAGGGTGGCTAGATGGCACAGTGAATAGAACAAAGGCCCTGAAGTAAGAAGGACCTGAGTTTAAATCCAGCCTCAGACACTTGACATATTTACTAGCCATGTGACCTGGGGTAAGTCACTTAACCCCAATTGCCCTGCCTGCCACCTTCCAAAAAGCAACCAAAAAAAAGAAAAAAAAGAATACATAAGCACTAGGAAGAACACATAATAATTAAAATTATGTTAAATAAAATTTAATTATAAAGAAAAATAGAGTAGAAATTTTAATTAAAATATGCTTTTAGTTTATACTTAAAAATCTTTGGGCATCTGATTCTTTTGTATCCTTGCTACAAAATCAAATTTCCTCTCAAAATTACATTATTGTATCTTGGTAACAATTAAGTTTTCACAGATCTAGGTCTTTTGGTTTTTTTCTCACTAAAAATACATTGACTAGAATACCAATAGGGGAAAAAAAACAGAAAAAAATATAGTTTCAAAAATTTTGGAATAATTTCTTTTAAATCATGTTACTATATGATGGCCATGATCTTGACCCAATACTCCTCCCCTCAATATACACACACCTCTAAGTACTTGTTCTCTGAACAAGCTTGTTCACCAAATCTAGATTAATGATTTTGCAGGTTGAGGCTTCTCAGCGGCCTGGTCACTGGTATGCATATGCAACTCTCACACCATAGTAAGACACTAGCCACTGAGAACTTCCCATTTAAATCAGCCAAATGAACTACCCCTTTCCTTTCTTTCTCTCTTTCTTTCTTTCTTTCTTTCTTTCTTTCTCTTTCTTTCTTTCTTTCTTTTTTCTTTCTTTTTCTTTCTTGATTGCTTGCTTTCTCTTTCTTTCTTGCTTGCTTGCTTGCTTTCTTGCTTGCTTTCTTTCTTGCTTGCTTGCTTTCTTGCTTTCTTTCCTTCTTTTTTTTCTTTCTTTCTTTCTTGCTTTTTGGAGGGCAACTGGGGTTAAGTGACTTGCCCAAGGTCACACAGCTAGTTTTTTTGTTTTGGTTTGGTTTTTAGTGTTTAAGTGTCTAAGGCCAGATCCAAACCCAGGTCCTCCTGACTCCAGGGCCGGTGCTCTATTCAGTGTGCCACCTAGCCACCCTTACACCTATTCTTAATCAAAACATTTTTAATAGAAAGGAAAACAAGAATAATAACAAGATAACATTGCTTCATAAGCTGAGGGCACACTCTACAAAGGGATGCATAGTGCCCATAGGAGAAAGTGGACAAAAAACTTAAAGAACCTTTGTACAGATGAACAAGAGTAGGAAAAACACATTTCAGGGACAACTCAGAACTCTGTACTGTAACCTCTGATACCCTTCATCTATCTCAGAAACAGTAAATACAATAATTCACTGATATGCTAGACTGTTCCTCCTTTGGTTGCTCCTCTTCTGTGTATCCTGGTTCTATTTCTGGACAGTATCACTTTTCCTCTTGCTAGTCCAATTAGGTTTTTCTTTTTCCAAGCTGCAAAAGTGGTATTATACTCTTTTAACAAAAGCAGAAACCCTAAGCCTGGCATCTGCAGAACTCTTCTAGATCTGTTTGGTTCACTGGGACCTCAGGCAGAACCAAGCTTTTCTTCTTTTCTTCCAAAAGCATAAAACTCTTAAGTCAGGAATCTTGCAGAACTTCTGTTCTTCTCCCTTTTGTGGATTTTGAAGGGATTCTACCTCCTAGGTAGTGGGTGTCAATTTAGGGAAAAGCAAATGTAAAACTTACCTTTCTCCAGTCTTCTCTTTCAAAAAAGATGATGCTGAAAAAGCAAATAAAAACCAAAAAAAAAAAAAAATTCTGCCACTTTCCTCTTCCAAGGAGCAAGTATCACACTCTAAGCTCTATTCCTATATTCAACCCATGGTCTCTCTAGAGATTAGCCCTTAACTCTTCAGAGCATCTTACTTGCTTTGGTTCTGGCTCAGTTCAACCAATTTAATATTCCACATTTGGGTCTTATGGTGATAAACTGAAATCCAATTTATTCCATCGATACCATAACGAAGAAATATATATTTGTCCTATGAATGTCAAAGACTTGTAGGAATCAGTTTCTCAACTCTAGCCTTCAATGTCCTCATGTAAGTCATATGTAAATTAGAAACTGGGAAATAGCACACTTCTTCCAACTTTAACTGGAATAAATGCCTTTTTTTCTATAGGGACGCTTTTATTTTTCCTGTTTACGTCAACATCCCTATTTCTGTCCCTTTTGAATGACTAACCTCTTTTATTTTATGTCATCAGGAAAGAAAATTAAAAATAAAATGTAAAATATAAAATAAATTGTTCAAATCACTGAACTCAAACAGAAATATAATTTGTAGCTTCTTGTTTCTGAAAAGAACAATTAAAAGAGAGTAAGAAAGATACATTTTATAAACTATTCAAAGGAAGCAAAAGGCACATCTGAGCCCAAAACCAGTGTAGGAAAGTGAAAAATATTAGGACCATGGAGTCAGAAAAAAACAAACAAACAAATAAACAACAGTAGTTGAAGCCCATCTTTGCAATATTCTATCTGTGTAACTAACTAATAGCAAGTGCTTCAGCTTCTCCAAGATTTTTTCTTCTGGAAAATGAAAATAATAATACCTAAAATGCCTACTATACAGTGTTGTTATGATTATTAAATGAGATAATGTGTATAAAACTCTCTTCAGAACTTAAAGCCTATATAAATGTCAGTTATTATTATTGTTAATACGTGCACTCATGCTTGATGGATACTTGATTTTAGCCTGGAGGTTGAGACAAACTGGCTGACATGTGGCTTTTGACAAGTTTCCTAGTACCTATCAGTTGTTTGCTATACTGTACTGACTTAAAGAAAGTAGCGCATAAACCTAAAAGGAGTAGGGGAAATGTGTGGCCATGTAGTTATAAAATGGTGTAATTTGAAAAATAGATCATAGACCCAATATGGCCTTGCCTAGTGGATAGATTTCGTAGTCCTTACTGTTGTGTTTTGGGTTTTGTGCCCATTCAGAGAAGGCAAACTTTTAGTGGTAATGTGGTTTAGTGGAAAGAGCAGTAGATTTGAAGTTGAAAAAGAAAATCAAAACAAAACAAAACAAAATCTGGATTTCCCTCCACTATTTACTTATCTACTGTGTTACCTTGAACAAATTACTTCCATGTTCTGGGTTTCAATTTTATCAGATGAAAAATGAGACTCCTAGACTAACCTTCCTATTCTAACAGCCTACTTTCTAAGCTACTCTATCTAACTGACAATTCTACATTCTAAAATTCTTCTCAGTTCTGTATTCCAAACTGAATTTTCTGACACTACATTTTATCTTTTTCTTTGCACACAGGTTTTTGTTAAACAAAGCTGGTAATGGAATGTCTTTTTTTGTTTAATGAATAAACATAATGGTCCCTTTATTATAGAAATTGTATTCATTGGTGAGTATGGTCACATCTATGGGTTAATTCCTTTAAAATTAGAATCAATAATTAGCATAGAATTTATCTCTTCATTACATAGTAAAGTGTCTTGTGTAGGCATAGTCTATTGTTGGAATAACAGCTTGTACAAATTTCAGGAAAATGAGAAGATACATTTGAATCCCAAGTTCTTCTTCACCTTCTGCAACTGTCTCAATGATTTTTTTAATCACTTCAGCATGACTGCATGGGTGAACATAGGTGGTAATGGAAGATGAGGATGATTTGTGATGGTCACTGTACTCTTCATATCATCTTGAGATATTTTAATGCTTATATGACACTTCTATAGGTTAATGTTACTCATCATAGCCAAATAGGCAGTCTTGGAGTCCAATAAAATTATTGGATATGATGTAAAGATAAGAAGTTCTGTTTGTTTTTTTTTAATAGCATTTTCACTTCCAAAATCAATTTTATCTTTGCTGCTATTGTTTAGGTCATTTCTAACTCTTTGTGACCCCATTTGGGCTTTTCTTGGCAAAGATTCTGGAATGCTTTCTCATGTCCTTCTCCAGCTCATTTTACAGATGAGGAAACTAAGGCAAACAGGATTAAATGACTTGCCCAGGGTCACACAGCTAGTAAGTGTGTGAGGCCAGATT